>BHFT01045954.1:0-38271 GCA_004320025.1 Laticauda laticaudata | reverse complement strand
CTATCTATCTATCTATCTATCTATCTATCTATCTATCTATCTATCTATCTATCTATCTATCTATCTCTATCTAAACCTATCCCTAAATACTATTCTGGTTTTGGACAAAGCAATTGCGCAAAGTGTTGAAAAGAGGTGGAAGTCTAGAAGTAATAAATAAACTGGAAGCAAGAGATAAAGGAAAGAATGAATCTAAAGTTATCTGGAAGATAAGTCATGGCAATTGGACTTCTCTTTTTGGTGTGAAACTTAAGCAGCAAAATCTTTCAAACCAAAAAGAAAAGAAGTCCAATTGCCATGAGTCAGCTCTACGTAGATGACCGAGAATCTTCATCAACATAAACTAAAGTTAGTTTACACCAGCATCATTCATCATACATCATTCATATTCATACCCTTTATGTTTGCAAACAATCCTTACTTCTACCACTACATTTCATCTGTAGCATATTTTTTTAAAAAATCTCATCTCATTCGTTTTGAGGATCTCATTGGTTCTTTCCTCCTTGGTCATCCCCTTCTTCTTAGTCCATTCAGCTGCATCAGAGTTGTGTTTGACCTGGGAGGGGCAGGGGTGCGTGGCTAGGATGGGCATGGCCAGCATGATGTTACTTGTTCTGGGGGGGGGCGTGCCTGTGGTGGCCGTAGTGCTCTGTCAGCAAAAATGGGCTTCTGAGCTCTGTTTTTGGCTGGTAAGGCCTCCTGCAATCCTCTGCCAGTGAAAACGGAGCTCGGGGGGAACCACATGCGGACCTCGCAAGCTCCATTTCTGACTGGGATGGCCTCCTACAATCCTCTGCCAGCGAAAAGAGAGCTTGTAAGGGTTGCATGTGGCCCTCGCAAGCTCTGTTTTCACTGACAGAGGCATCATAGGCTGGTCTTCGCTATTTCCAGGGCAGCCCCATGGGCCAGATCTAAGCAACCTGTGAGCCAGATCCCACCCCTGGACCTTGAACTTGACACCCCTGGTACGACTGGCCCACCAGAATTATTTTTTGTCAGTTAGATTTTCTACACTAGAAACTAAAATAGTGCTAGAAGTTCTCTTGAAAGCCAAAACACTGTTGCCTGCATGCCATCACTGGAAGAAACAAACTGGCCTGACAGGCACTCTGAGTAATATTAAATAGACTCAACCGTACACAACTATGTATGACATATTACCTACAGTGATTCTCATTATAATGAACCAAAACTTGTTCAACTGAATGTTATGCCAAAACAAAACAAAACACCAATAGTAACAGATTAAGAATTAAGGAAACAAAAAAAAAATCTCATTGAAACTATCATTTTTTTTCAACTCTTCAAACAGAGGCGGTATTATCTGGTGCAAATAAGTGGTAGCAGAAGTAGAGATGTGAGCACAGGCAGTCCCAGAACTGGTTCTGAAACTGTCAAAATCTTTGGGTGGAGGTGCTCAATGAAGCCTAAAAGACAAATTGTGGCTTGCACACACATTCCAAAAGAGAAAGACAAAAATGTGGTTTTGAATGTGCGGTGTCACTTAGTAATGGAATTGCTGGTCTCAGTTGTGGCCAGTAAGTGAGTTTGAACATCATACTAAACCATCATTTATTGATTTAAATCCCACTAGTTCACACATTGCATTAACTCATCAACCAGAAAGAGAAAGTTTATTCCATGTACTGAACTGAATCCAAAATAAATCAATTGCTCATTATGACTTAGAAAGACTTTAATAAGAGTCTTATTAAAGAGTCTTTAATAAAGTCTTTTAATAAAAGACTTTAACAATAAGACTTTAATAAACCTTTAATAAGTTAACTGTGACCAGTTCATCTATCATTATCTGCTAATATAAATGTTTTTGCTTATTTATTCATTTACATGTATATCTCCACACCATTATCTGGATGTGAGTCACAATTCCTTAAAACAAGATTAAATAATACAATCATGTAAATTAAAGGGGTTAATTAAAGACCCCACTGGGGAGAGGAGAGGAGAAGGAGGAAGAGGGGTGGGGGCAGAGGAGAAGGAGGAAAAGGAAGAGGAGGAGGAAGAAGGAGGAAGAGGAGGAGAAGAAGGAGAAAGAATATTGAGAACCTGCATAATAGTAATTGCAATGCTATAAATAGGCATGGATAAGAATTACTGGCAGTCAGGACTTGTGGGGTCTGACACAAGAAATAGAAGCACCAACCTCATCTTCTAAAGGATGTCATACAAGAAAAAGCCTTTCCCCACCCCATCCTTATTTGCTAATCCACAAGTAGATAACCTTTCTTCTGTTTAAATTTTGTGCATCTTTCTTCCTGCATATGTTTGCTTAATGAGCACTCATTAAGCAACTTCTTTACATGCATTATAAATCTAAAGCAGAAGGGCAATGAGGACATGCAACCCTTCTAATTTTCCTGATATATTCAGGATGGAATCTATTGAAAGTGATAGCAGGGCTCTCCAAACTTGACAGCTTTAAGACTTGTGGACTTCAACTCCCAGAATTCCTCTTCTAGTCATGTTAGCTCAGGATTTCTGGGAAGTGAAGTCCACAGGTCTTAAACTTGCCAAGTTTGAAGACTTTTGTGATTGAGGAACTGCTTGCCTCACTTGTTCCATTGAGTTCGCCCAAAAACTGCCCATCATTTACAATCTTAGATTTTATACCTTACAATTTTATAGCAATTACGTGTCATCAACCTTGTTCATCTGTGAGCCTATGCTGCAATGAGCTTTGTTAAACTTACTGTAATGTGTGGTCTCTCACTCATAATAGCTTCAGATTTTGTGTGAACCAGACCAAAAATATCCTTTTGTTTGTGTTTCAACACTGCTCTTAGAGCCTAACTGTATTACAATGTAGTGTTAAAGAATAATACAAATATAAGTTTTAGTGGAAGCATTACCTGGACTAGTACAAAGAACCTTTTCTTCCATCTCTTCCAGACATTTTTGCCGATGGCCCACAAATACCTATAAAAGCAGCCAGGAAAACTTCATTAGGGTTTTTTAAAAAAATAAATAAATAAGAATCTAATTGTTTGAATTGGGTAGTTTTTACTGGGAACTAATAAAACACTGGTTTTAGCAAAAAAATGTTGTAAATTGTGTTGTGACTATGGGATCCTGCAAACAGCCATAAATTGTCAACGAGTTGCCAAGCCCCAAAATCTGATCACGTGACCACAGGGGGAGTGGAGTGGTGATCTTTTAACTTGATGACTGGCTTAACTGCTAAGGTGTTTACTTCTTTGGAAAAGAGAAGAGAGCTAATCTTTTAATAGTCTCCTATAGGAGAAGGAGAAGCAGAAGCTGGGGGTGGAGTTAAAAGAAAGACTTACACAGTGACTCTAAGACTGATTCCACCTCTAGGTTCTGCTAACCCTTCTACATCTTGCTCGTCTTCATCTCCAATAATCGGCTGTTCTACACCAGGGGTGTCAAACTCAAAGCCCAGAGGCCGGATCCGGCCCATGGGGTGCTTAGATTTCGTCCATGGGACTCTCTGGAGACAGTGAAGGACCGGCCCACAGTGCCTCTACTGGTGAAAATGGAGCTCAGGAGACGGTTGCAGGAGGCCATTGCAGCCTCAAATGGAGCTTAGGAGCCTGTTTTCACTGGCAGAGCACTCAGGCCACCACAGGTGCCCCCAGCACGAGTGACATCAAGCTGGCCACCCCTACCCCAGCCATGCCCCCCACCCCTCAAGGTCAANAGCACTCAGGCCACCACAGGTGCCCCCAGCACGAGTGACATCAAGCTGGCCACCCCTACCCCAGCCATGCCCCCCACCCCTCAAGGTCAAACACAACCCTGATGTGGCCCTCAATGAAATCTAGTTTGACACCCCTGTTCTACATTAAGAAAGGAGCATTTATATTCCTTCTTTTTCTTTGCTATGAAAAGAACAGTGTGGAATCTGTCTGGAATCTACCATGATATTCCTTCTGACAGGTACTATTTCACTTTCAAATTTCATTAGATTACTTTCTGTCTCAGACAAGAAAAATTACTGGCATTTATAAAAAAAATTGTAAAGGACCATAGTTGGAAAATGCCAGCAGTGATCACACTGTGATTACAATTTTGTTCAGCCCCATCAGGTGTGACAACACAGCTGGTGTTAGCTAAGAAAGTATGAGTGATTAAATTAAATTAAATTAAATTAAATTAGAATGTGCTGATGGTCATTTTAAAACAGATAAGACAAATTTGTGGAACATAGATATATGAATGGCTATTAATCATGAAAAGCCATATGGAGTCTCCATGACGTTTGATTCCTAAATGCTATTTGGAAAGACTAGAGCATGGTTATTGTATTATGTCCTTCCAGTAAGCTTCATATTTATTTATTACTTATAATTTTTTATATTGCTCATCATATTTGCATCCCTCTGGGTAGTTTACAAATGGAAAAATCATATAAAAGCTACATGATTTGGTGGCACAGTGATTAGAATGCAGTATTGCAGGCCAACTCTGCTCATAGCCTGATGGGGCTCAAGGTTGACTTGGCCTTCCATCCTTCTGAGGTCAGTAAAATGAGGACCAAGATTTTGGGGGCAATACAGCTCATAGAATGCTGTAAGCACTATGCTATAGTTAAAAAAACAAATTAAAAAAAGAAAACAGATTAAAACAAAGTTTTAAAAAACAACTGCAAAATTAAAAGGCAGAGGAACAACCTTCGGACCACCAACTACCCTTAGAGTTGCATGACATTCATGAATTGCCAGGCCAGTTGGCAGAGCCCGGCCTTAATGTTCTTCCAGGAGGCCAGGAAAGTAGGGGTCTGCCTCGCCCCCAGGAACAAGAAGTTCCCTAGGGTGGGGGGATGCAGCAGAGAAGGCTCTTATCATGCCCCTGTCATAGTCTGAATCCGAGAAGGAAGCCGGACAGTTGACAGAGAATGGGGGTGTGGCTCCATTGGCTGTCAAGGAGGTTGGGGAAGGGCAAAGTCCGGCTTTATACTTTAATTGACAAGACCAGAAGTATGCTCACCTGACTAGATCATGTATTATGGGCAGAAACTATGGAAGATAGGAAGCCCCTTGGATAACCAGGCTGAAAGCCTATCATGAAAGGCTTTATTAGGTAACAACCAGCATCTTTAACTGCAGCCAAAATTCATGCAGTAGAATTGTTATGCATCATGTATGGGGAAATGAAGCTAAGTTTCTGTCTGCATTTGCTCCAGCCAAGCTCCAGCCAAGCAATAGTGCTTCCCACATCCACTTGTCCAAGAGTATGTTCAACACACTGTTTCTTAGGGCAGTAAATGTTTACAGCTCCAGAAACCTGAGAAGAGATGGGTTCATTCATTCATTCATTCATTCATTCATTCATTCATTCATTCATTCATTCATTCTTTCATTCTCCCCTCCCCCCATAGTTGACTTTTAAGCATTCATGCCAATGTTCCAGGTGTCTAACTAACTGAGCCATAACTTGGCATTTTTAAGAACATGCTGACATCTGTACGCACCCAGATTTTTAGTCTACAAAAGTATGACTGTGTAAGAGAAAAAGAAGACAACAAGCATATTAGGAAGAAAGATGGGATGTCTAAAATGTATGATTCATACAGGCAAGCAAATTGTCGCTAAATGCCAGGATGACAAGCTACAGTAAACAGCCCATTGTGCTGTGATTCCTGCCTGAAGCTTGGCCCAGAGATTGGCAGGGAGCTTGGTAGGAACCAAGAAGAAAAGCAATCATACTGAATCAGCACTTAATCCCAACAAGAGCAAAAACTTTTAGTGGGAGGTCAAATCCACTTTATAAAACTTTAAGACATTTACTTGTCATAAGGGGTAACAATCAAAAGCTTGTTCATACAACTACATCAATTTACAAAAGCTAGGAGCATGGAGCCAACTCAGTGCAATAGGAAAGTATGTTACAATAAAGTGTTTGCACACTGTGGTGTGTCCAGTCTTAGAAAACAAAAGAACCCTCATATAATCCCGCATTCAGAACCAGCTTCAACCTCTCAGTGTCCTTCAAGGGCTCCCCCATGTATTGACCAAAGTATGGATGATTGTGTAAAGTGCCTCTCAATTGTGGTATGGGCACAATTGGTACACTAGGTGAATTTATCTGGTCTTCCTGGCTGTGGTTGCCTCCTGCTCCCAAAAGTCCCTTAAATTTGGGGCCAGTCCAGAACAGGAAAATGTGGCCTTGTTCAGGACTAAAGAGAGGCCTCATTGGGGTTTGAGCTTCAGCCTGTCCCTTTCCCTCCAGGCCTGCACAGTATCCATCATTTTATTGTTTCTTTTTGAGAATAATAATATTCTTAGTTCATATGCAGGACAAAGACAAGAGATTAATTTCAGAAGACATTTGTTTTAAAAGATTAAGAGAGGTAAAAGCTGCCAGTGAATAAAATGTCAATCATTCTCAAAAAGATGAAAGTTAAATCCCATGGATCCCCATTTTCTGATACAAACTCAGGGAGGAGAATGAGATATTCCCCCTACCCCATTTATTATAAACTGGAAAATACGATAACTTGCAATCACTGTACTTTGCACACAAAAAAGTAACTTACCCAGAATGTTTCATATTCTGAGGTTTATCCATTCGGACAGCAAGCTTGATTTTCAGGTCTTGATCAGGACAGTTTTTGGAAACAGCCATTTTGTGCCATTCAGATTGTTTGGGACTATTTGGTGTCGGATGAAGAACAACCTGATGACAAAGTTTTAACAGGCAGAGATTTAGAGTGCACTCATGTCCAATTCGATGCAGATGCTATGAATATATATTTAATCTATCTTCCTTCCCCCTCCCCCTAGTAAAGAGATTTCTTGCCCTCTTCTCTCAAACTCCTCACTTCCTTCTTGCCTGATTTCTACTGTCTTTAGGTAGTTAACCAAATAGTTGCTTTCTAGTTATAAAAACAATCCATTCTTGTAAAAATAAGTAATAGACTCCATAGCACTTTATCCTGAATAATTCCCTCGTCAAAGCTCCATAGTTTTGTTTTAGCATCCTAGGACTTTGGTTTATAAATCCTGACACACTGTTTTCAGTAGTGTATTTGTAGGTAAATGAGGACTTAAGTTAGCAGCAGAAATTCAATTGCTCAGTTAGATTATAATCTATCTATCTATCTATCTATCTATCTATCTATCTATCTATCTATCTATCTATCTATCTATCTATCTGTTATATTCCACTCTACTCGGTTATAGAATGAATACTGTAAATCCATGCAGACAGTCTTATTTCTCATCACCACATATAATAAAATTACTTCAAATTAGAGCTAGAACTTAATAACTTATACAAAAGCTGGGGGGAGGGAGTTTTTAACTGAAGAACAGTGAGTTATCTGACACTCATCAGTTAAAGATATTAAAGTTAAATTTAAGTCCTATAGACATATGGGTTTTTTTTGTGTCCCATTAGCAGTAAGCGAAGAGCAGAGGAGGCTGAGAAGAGACAAAACAGAGCTCAAAGGGAATTTATTGGCAATTATATCTGTCACCAAGATAAATGCTGCTGAAGGCGCTATGGGAAAAAAATGACATCGACATGGAGGAAAAAGAAGAAATGCTCAGCAGCGTCATATCACTAGGAACCTGTTACATAATAAAAAATGAAAGTTGGCATTATCTGCTTTAGCAGCTGGAGGAAGAAATGGACAGGTCACGCTTAATTAAACTGCAGCACTGCTGCTAACCTGAATATGTTGAATTATCTACTGATCAGGAGAGATGATAAATGAAATTCATTCCATAGATCCATAGATTCAGAGTTATTCTGGCAACCTTGCCCTACCTGAGGTAGATTGTTAACAGTCTGAGAAGCAATCTCAGAAGCAATGGGAGATCAGCATTGATTTGCAGTCATCTCTGGGAAATAAATTTTTGGGATCCTCCCCTCTCCCCTCCTCTTCCTAATGGCTTGGCCTGGCCAATGGAAGAAGACACTAATGTTTCTATTATTCATTTGATGTTTAAGGTAAAGTAAAGGTTCCCCGTGCACATACATGCTAGTCGTTCTGGCTCTAGGGGGCTGTGCTTATCTCCATTACAAAGCCAAAGAGCCAGCGCTGTCCAAAGACGTTTCCGTGGTCATCTGGCTAGCATGACTAAATGCCAAAGGCGCACAGAATGCTGTTATCTTCCCACGAAGTGGTCCCTATTTTTCTACTTGCATTTTTACCTGCTTTCGAACTGCTAGGTTGGCAGAAGCTGGGACAAGTAATGGGAGTTCACTCTATTACATGGCACTAGGGATTCTAACCACCGAACAGCCAATTTTTCTGATCAACAAACTCAGCATCTTAGCCACTGAGCCACTGCGTCTCCTTTGATGTTTACCCCACCTTTATTATTTATAAAGAACTCTAGGTGGTGAGCAGACCTCATATTCTTTCCTCCTCCTATTTTCCTGACAACCAATAAACCTGGGAGGTGGGTTGGGCTAAGAGGGAATGACAGGCCCAAAGTCACCAAAGCTGATTTTTCGTATCTAAAGCAGGATTAGAATTCACCATCTCCTGGTTCCTAAGCCAGCACCTTAACCACTGGGCAAAACTAGCTATGGGGGAGGGGGAGACTCTTTCTCAGGATACATAATCTAAGGTTCACCACTCAGCTGCAATATTTTAACTTCCCTTAGTGAGCTGAAACAGCATTAATTTCATGTTAACTACATAGGATTGGTTTCACATCCTTCCCCTCCCTTCCAATCCTGCATTCTTTCCAATAGTTTAATGATGTTTATTTCAGGGATGTCTTGTGACTGAGATGAGAAAGTTCTCATTTTCCCTACCTCTTTTGGCAGTAATTTAATTTCATCTCTGATTTCTTTGGAACTGTGTCTGAATTTTTTGGGACTGCGTCTCATCAGTTTGGGGAAAACATGCAACCCCTGTGTTCACTTTCATGCAAGGTTCTCAAGCAGCCTTCTCTTTGAAATGCTTTACCAATGGGGAAATTGCAGAAATTTCAGGCCTTACTTTCAGCCTCCCACAGGGGTATTGTGTGTGTGTTTGTGTGCAGGTGTTCACTGTGCTTTCATAATTGAATATTGAGATTTGAATTTTTCAAAGAGCTGTCCAAACTTTCCTTCCTTCTTCAAGAAATATTTTGCCAGCTCTAACTCTACCACAGCATATTTATTTATTGAATTTCCTGTACGTGCTGCCCATCTCACCAACAAGGGGCTCTGGATTCTTACAGGTAATTAAAAAGCTAAAGTTGAAACAATTAAAATTAAGAAGGATTACATAAGAATTAAGACCAAGGGGACAGACAGCATGGGGATAAGTTACGCCAAAAATAAGAGATGCAATGTTGTCATTCCTAACATTGCATTATTTGCTGGTGCAGTCAACAGTTGTGTCTGTCCTTACCCGCCCAAGTTCTTTGTCTTCCAAAGCCAGGACACCGGTACTCTCCGTAAACAGCTTCACTTTCACAGCCGGAAGGGCGTGTGTCGTGGAAAAGTCACCCTGAGTTCCCCAGCTGTGAAAACATCCACAAGAATGACATTGGGGAAAAAAGAAGCAGCAGCAACAGCTTGCCACCTCAGCACTGTCACCTTGGAAGGGAAAAGGTTAACACAAATGTCATCAACTGTCACATATAGTAAAATAAAAGCAACAGGAGTGCCATTGTGCTAATTAATTAATGTGGTGAAAAACATGCAAGACAACAACTCAGCAATGTTGAAAAACTTCCTCTGGAAAGGACTAACACGAAGCCAATGGTAGCGAATTACATGCTTGCACTTGGGTTTATTTTGCAACTCAGTAAAAAGAAAACTGATGAAAATATTGCACCAAAACTTTCCTTGTAAGTTGCAGGCCCACTTCAGTTAGTTTCCATGATCAATAAATACTACCCATTTCCAATGTACAGGATGTTTATATTTTGGATTCAAACCCTAGAATTAGACAAAAAATAAAACTCTTTATATGTTGATTCTGTTACTTGAATAGTTTGTTGCATTTTGTTTTAGATCCAAAGCTATATTTATATGTGACATGGGCTATTTGGGAGATACAGCTAAGGGACTGTGTGATCCATGGTACTCTCTGAGCTTGTTTGTTTTCTTGCAGATGTTTCATTACCAAACTAGGTAACATCACCAGTGCTAGAAGGGAGTAGGGCTTTGTTCTCTCTTTACATATTAATGGCTTTGTCCCATTGGTGGAAGTATTGTTGAAGGTTCTTTGGTTGGGCTGTTGTTTATTGTTAGTTTGTTTGTCTGAGATGTTACCTGGTTGGATAAAACAACTACTCAGAGAGTACCTGTTCTGACCCAGGCTTCTCAAGCCTAACTTAACAGCCTACTTGTGAGGAGAAACCCCATTTTATTTAGAAAGGCAGGAATACATGGTATTCACTCACTACGCTCCAGGTCACAGATCCTTAGGTGGTTTACAAGCTGTAGCAGTCTCTGAATTTCCCCGCAGGGAGCCTCAATTAGCACTTCAGTCCCAACACAAAGTGTCCTGATCAACCTAGGTAGTGGCAAGGAATCAACTGGAGGGAACTCTTCTGGAGCTTGAATGGTTGTCATCAACTACCATGCCTCCCACACCCCTCCTCCTTATATCCAGCCAGGAAGGAGCTTGTTAACATCTCCTTCTTTTCCTGGATAGCTGGCCCTCAGTCTTACATTGGTCTCCTCTCTGCACTTCTCTGCACATATGCACATCTGAGACAGGGCCCAGCTATTCCTCCCGCTTGCTGAGCTCAGCCCCCCAAAACAGCTGTTTTCTCCACCTGAGCATCTATAGATGGGCATCTGGTTCTGAGACCTCCTGTTCCTCAGAGTCTTCCACAGATCCCAATGGTAATCCAGGCACCCCCTCCATCTCCTCTGATTCATCTGACTCGACTGCCATCTCCACTGGCAGTCGATGAACCACAACAGCACCAATGACCAGCAGTTCAACCCTGAGCTACAATATTCTTTTCTATCAGTAGTAATGTGGGCTTATGGGTAGAAGAAAGGGAGTGATGATAGATATCACAACTGGGAACAAGGGTCTCCAGATCATTGAAATCAGTGTTCATTTACCTAAATTGCTTTCTCACTGTTCTGTTTTTGAAAACAGGTGAACCTCAGCTTTAGAACAGAACACTAGTGGTGTTAATTTTTCATTTAAGACCTCTCTCTGCTGATCAGTGCTCTTGATGTTTTGATCTTTCTATTGTATGCTGCTTGGAGTCATTTAGGAATAAAATAATTAAATAAACCATAAGTACTGCAGATAATTTGACAAAATCAAATGAAATGATGAACAAACTCAAGCAAAATAAGGAGACAAAGATACAAATTAAGAATCTTTGGAAAAGTTCAGAACTTCTCATTGATGACCGAGGTCTCATCACAGGGCCTTTTCAGAATCTATCTCCTTAGTTATGTCTGGCAGGCTGAAAAATAATTTGCTTTCATTTGTGCTATTGTTCCTTAATATTCATAAAATATAAAATACAGAATAGTTTAAGCACAAACAAAAGGAAAAGTAAAAATAGCAAATCAGCAACATTATTAAACCATCAGCAAGAGAGAAAAATGTATTCTGATTACACTTCCATAGTTTTTCTGCCCCTTATCATTTTCCTAGTAATTTTTAAAAATATATAAATCATTTTTATTATAATTTTCAAAAATACAAATCTTTATATTTGTGACATTTTGGCATCAAAAAATACATATATCTTACATACCTTGTTATATACATATCTACATTAATAATCTCTTACTTTATTTACAATAATCCATTCTTCCTAATCTTTATATCTATTTTTTAGCCACATTTATCCCATATTTCATAATATTCAGAATCCTCCTTGTCTTTCATTTTCAATGTGAGCTTATCCATTTCCGCGCATTCCAATACTTTTGGTATGACTAGATCTTCTGAGAGGATATTAGCTCCTTTCCATAATTATGCAAAAGCTATTCTGGCTGCTGTCAAAATATGCAGTATAATATGTTTTAATGTTTTACTTATGTGCCACTTCACAATGCTTTACAACTCACTCTAAGTGGTTTACATATTGCCCCCCAACAATCTGGGCTCTCATTTTATCGACCTCGGAAGGATGCAAGGCTGAGTCAACCTTGAGCCAGTCATGATCGAACTGCTTGCAAATAGCAGAGTTAGCTCGCAGTACTGCATTCTGACCACTGCACCACCAGGTTTCTAAACTATTCTAAATTATTTGAGCTGTAAAATGGAAGAGCATATAAGATCCCAATTTAGAACCTTTTTTTGGTAAAATAATTGAAATTGAATTTATTAAATTCTTTTTTTAGCTTTGGAGAGAACACAAGGTACTTTTCATTATGGCTCTGATAGATTTTCAATAGTCTTCATAGCTCATTTAATTTTGTTTCTCGAAATTTCAAGCTGTGTTAGCACTGTTTCTTTTTTAGTAAATGGCACATTTGTTCTCATGAAGGTGGGCTGTTCTCTCCTCTCCCTGGTTTAATAAAACACATATAGGGCTTCGCTTTCTAATATTTTCACTTTTGAAAAGCATTTTTACTTAATGCTCAAAAGGCATTAAGCACTCAACTCTTACTTTGGATTAAACCTCTTTGAACTCAGACCTATGAGAAAGACATTTGAGAACTGGTTGTATAGTTCAGGAAAAGCCTTGATTTCCATAACACAATGCTCTTTTAACCCTTTTCTCATTCCCAGGACTAATCCTGGTGTAGCGCATAGTTTTTTTGTGTCATGCACAGGCACTGGGCATATGAACAAGGGCAGGTTACAGTACTATGGACACAGGGTTGACTACAGTTCCTGTAGGAAAGAAAATATATTACTGTTCTTTGATTCAACTTCAGCCTACCATGAATGCACATCTAACCAGGGGTGGGCTGCTGGGAGAACCTCTAGCTAAGATTCTGTACAGTTTGGCGAACCCCCAAATCCCACTCCTGGCTGGCCCCACCTACCCTGCCCTTCCAAGGAGTCCCCACATGGCCCATTTTAGATGCAGCTAAGTGCAGGGCACATGAGGAAGCTTGGGGAGGGCAAAAATGCCACCCCTTGCCATGGTGCAGGAAGCCAATTAGGCCATGACCACCATGGCCATGCCCATCCAGCAATTGGACAGAGAACCCTTTGCTTGGGCAGGGGATTGGACTAGAAGACCTCCCGGGTCCCTTCCAGCACTATGATTTTATGTATTTTACTTTGCTCCAGGAAATCCTTGAATGTTTTAGTAAAGAAAGTCCACTACAGGTTTTTGTGGCAGATATTCCTTAGCAGCTTAGTATTAATAACATGTGTTTAACAGGAAGAATATTCCCAGTTCAAAATTCAACACAAGCCTGCCCCTACCCCACCTTTTTTTGTGTGTGTGTAATTATTGCTTTTCTTTCTTTGCTTTTTGTTAGAAATTCATCCTGAGATTGAAACACTTCTACTTCAGTGCTTGAAAAAAAGAATGAAATGTTGCATTGGAGATTGAGGAAAAAAAGATAGCATAGGCATCAGTAAAAGCTAAAGCAGCTTAAGGGTGCAGTGTCGTTATGTTAACAATGTGAGATGTTGAGAATTAGGAGATAAAAAACACAACACGTGTCATTCCTTGGTAACATCTGAACCTTTCACTCATGTTTTAAAACTTCTAATTACACCTGTGACCTTAAAACTACATACTTTAAACATAGACAATGAGCACAATGAGACAAGGATGACTTGTCCAAAAAAAAAAGAAGTAAAAAGTGGTATTTGGGTATAATCTTCATCATCCTTATAACAACCCCATAATCCCTTGCAAGGTGGAGTCTAGGCAACTGAAGGGAATTGAGTGTTTACTGGCCAGATGCCCTTCCTGTCACCAATGCAGAGTTTTGTTCAGCAGATATATTCTCATTATGCCCAGAGAGAGAAATATCTGCCTCTACCTAGGATTGAACTCATAGCCTCCTGATTGTGAGATGAAAACTCCACCTCTAGGCCACCACACAACTTATTTGAGTATGATACAAGCAAATAATATAGAAATAAAGATTGAAAGATATGAAGAGTCATAATGAGCAATCTTAGTGTAAAACTATGGTAGATTTGACTATATTTCATTTTCATTTTTTTACATCGTATTGCAATTTATTTGACTGATTTATTGTGACATTCTTATTCTTTTTTATATTTTATATAATATTAGCATATATACATACATACACAAATTAATTTCAGATTAACATTATAATAGAAATATAGTAAAAATTGCTTTAATTTTTCATTCATTGTTTCCTGCCACTAACAGGACTATGGTAATGTCTATTAAATTGGGGTTCATCACTTACATTTATTTTATTGATGGATTAAATTGATTCTTCCTTTATATTTTGTTTTTATAATTTTTGGTTCTTGTGTCTGTTATTTGCCATCTGCAGGGTGTTAGAACTGGGGTGGGTTATAAATCTCATTAAATAAATAAGTAGGCAAATCAAGGTTTTACACAAATGGCACTTTCTAGTCAATTATGTAATTATGCATGTGATATATATATTTGGATTTAATTAAGGTTATTAAAGAATTAAATTTTACAGACAGCCCTTTCCAAAACAGTTTATTAAGCTGTGTTTTCATTGTAAAAACATATATTTTTTAAACAAATAATGGTATTAACAAGGGAAAAGAAACAGTTGTTTGCACTTCAGAGTCACAGGGCTTATAGTTTCTTTGGAATACTCTGTAATATCTTTTTTTTTCCTTGTTGACATTTCAATCTGCTCCCCAAAATCCATTTTCACTGAATAGCTTGGAAACAAAAACTTAGTGTATGAAAACTTAGTGTATGAACAAAAACTTAGTGTTTATAAAAGGGTTTAAGGAGAACAATAAATGTCCTATAATCCTGCGTTGTGCATTTTGATAGCGTCTGCTTTGTATGATGCCTATTTCTGTGTACTCATAAAAGGCTTTTATTTGCTGAAGCATCCACAGACCATATGTTATCAACAAACGTTATCATCAAAATGCAAACAGTAATTTCCATTAGGTTTTCCATATGAGAACCATCTGACTTACAAAGGGAATAAACCAAATGAGAATAAACACACATAGCAAACCTTTGACAATGATGTGATGATTATAGATTTATACTTAATAACACTGTAAAATATTTCATTACATTATGACAATTTAGCAATGAGATTTAGGGCAAGCTTCATCTAAGGATGATGCAATTAGTTGTCAGTGATATTCAGGGCCTTATTATTTACATTTTACTTCCACACACACACAATTTAACCTTATCATTTAATAAAACTTAGTGTAACCACAGAAAATACCTAAAGAGTAAAGCTTTGTTTAAAGAAGAATTAATAATGCAGCTGGATTCCTTCTTATTAAACACTGTTATTATAATAATATTTATGAAAATGCTAACTTAATTAATCACAAAGATTAATTTCCAAGCTCTCTCTTGTTAATCAATGTGCTCTTCATATGCGATTTGTTTAAAGACTGTATTAAATCAGTTTTAGGAATGGTTTCACGGATTTAATGAAAAATAATAGGTCTTTGGAGGGGGGAATTACTTTAAAATACGATGTATTTTTGATCTCTCAATTTGCATACTCACACATTTTCGAGTATGTGTAATAACCTGCATTAACAAACATGTAATTATCTATACAGCTTCTGAAACTCTGGGCAAAAATATTGACATCTGCTGGTTTGTTTTATGATTTGACTAACAGATATTCAGAAGATCTCAATAACCCCAACAAGTCTGATCCTTACTTTATTCTTTTAGAGGTAATTGTGCATCCCTTTAAATCAGGGAGTTGGATAAGTCTTCTCTTTCAAATGTGTTGGAATACAATTACCATCTGGATTAGAGTTTTCAATATCTTTGACCTTGTTGGATGAGTCTTATAGCCACTGGAATCCAACATCTACATCCCTAATCACTGCTCTAAATAACAAGAGAGAGAGCAGCACTAGGAAAAATATCTTGCCTTCTCCATAAATATTTGTGGCCTAGCTTGATCAGCAATAGAAACAGGGTATATGCTGTAACCTACTTGGTGCCTACTTGTGGATTTCTTGATATAAATGAAGTTTGGATTTTAGTATTTGGCAAATAGACTTGTTATGATTGTAGAAATATTGTGCAGTTGTTGTTCTGTGGTTGTGGTGGTTATTATTATTATTATTATTATTATTATTATTATTATTATTATTATTATTGTTGTTGTTGTTGTTGTTGTTGTTGTAATATATTATTACAATATTAGTTGAGATTCACGCTTGGGCTGGTTGCATAGCTCAACAGCTTGAGTTTGAGGGACCTAGGAACTGTTCAGATAGCATCAGAGGATATAAGCGCTTTCAATAGAGGTGCGTTTTTTGGTAGAATCAGGTATTCAAGTTTGATAAATATCAGGAATATCCAAATCAGTGTAGGTGCCCTTTAGGTATTACCTCCAAGGGCTCCAATACAATTGTGATAACACACGATTTTCATTTTTCCAAAGTTGCTCAACTTCAATTTGGTAAGCCTTCAGGCACTTTTGTGAATTTTTTCTTGCTTGCTTGTCTTCAATTCAGCATAACCAGGTATTGCAATGTCAAATGAACCAACCCTTTTTTCTTTTCAACTTACTGTTACATCCAAGAGTTGTTTGCAGGCCAAGTGCTGTCAGTCTGAATTCTGAAGTCCCACAAGATTTGAACTTTTCATTCTCCAGAACTTCTCAATCTGATGTTCCCAGTAGTTGTTACTGTACTCAAATCCAAACTTTCGGCACAGTTTCCCAGTGAATGATTTTAAGGCAACTTGGTTATGGCATTCTAGATAGCCAGTTTTGATGTTACCACTCATTAAAAATGGTCAACTGTTTCATCTTTTCATTTACAGAGGAGGCATTGGCATGTTGGTGGTGACATGCCAAATCTTTGCTTTCATGCAATTTGTGGCTAAGGCTTGTTCTTGAGCAGCCAAAATAAAGCCTTCAGTTTCTTTTTTTAGTAATCCTGATTTTAGTCAGTTCCAAGTAAGCTTTTGGTCAGCTTTGCCTTCAATACTTTTCAGGTATTGACCATGCATAGCTATGCTTTTCCAATGTTCAATTCACTTCTCAATTGCTTATTTTTTGTATTCAGCTTTTGATTTGGTTGTCTTCAAAAGGCCTCCTTTATGTACTTCCTTCATCATTGGCTCTTCACTTTTCTGGATGTAGTCATTCATCCTGTGTCTTTCTTCTTCTACAGTCTACTTTACTTATAGGAGACCTTGATGCATATATTTAACTAAGACTAAGAAGCTTTTTGTTATGTAGTCTTACAATCATTTTGATTGTTTCTATATTCTTGTATGATATTTCAAGGTTTTTGTTTTAACAGAGAAGAAGTTACTTTACATTTGTACTTGTACTGAAGAAAGTTGGAAATCTATGTTTCTTTATTTCTTATCATGTTTTTAACCTTTTCCACTTTCTGATTCCCAATTTTGCTGCCCCAATTTGTTTCTTCTTTTGTTATTTTGTACTTTATATTTTTTTGAAATTTAATAAAATTGAGTCTTAGAAAACAGTAGGAACAGGGCATTTTCCCCCACTGAAAATGAGAGCAATCTTATGCAGCACAGGCATCCCTGCCTTTCAACATCTTCTTTGTGCTTTTCAGTTAAGTGACAAATAGCCCAATGAGTGAATAGTAGGAGGCATCAAACCACTTCTATAGTAAAGAAGAACTCAGAAAGAATAGAAACAAGAGTTATTCTGAGGATGGAGGACTTTTAGGAAAAGCAGATTAAGGCCTGTTAAGGTCTGCCCTTTAGCTATATAGGAAACAAGACCTAGAAGGCTTCCATGAATGCTAATTTATTGCTATGAGGTTTCTTGAAACTAATTCTTGAAACTTATAGAAAAGAATATTTGTAGCTCAGGGTTGAATTGCATGGTCCTTGATGCTCTCTAATATGGTGGTTTTCTTGCAGATGTTTCTGCAAAAAAAAAAAATCACCAAAACCTGCTGACAATGCACTCATCCTTCTGCACTAAACGACAGAGCACCAAAGATGATTAAAGGTCTGGAGACTAAAACATATGAAAAGCAATTGCAGGAACTGGATATAAATAGCAGTGTTCCGATATTTGAGGGGCTGCCACAAAGAAGAGGGAGTCTTATCCTCCAAAGCACTTGAAGGCAAGACAAGAAGCAAGGCATGGAAACTGATCATGGAGAGAAGCAACCTACAACTAAGAAGAAATTTCCTAACAGTGAGAACAATTAACCAATGGAATTACTCACCTTCAAAAGTTGTGGGTTCCCCAACACTGGAGATTTTCAAACAGAGACCGAACAGCCATTTGTCTGAAATGATATAGGGTCTCCTGCAGTGGTGGGATTCAAAAACTTTTACGACTGGTTCTGTGAGTGTGGCTTGGTGGCCTGGGTGGGCATGGCTTTTTTTGCAGCCCCATCCATTTTTGGGAGCTTCCTAGCCTCAGAGGAGCCTCTGGGGGACATTTTTGCTCCCCTAAAGCTCCTCTAAGGCTCAGGAAGAAAAGGAACAGAGCATGGGTGGGGCATGCAGCACTCCTCCAAGCTCCATTTTGGGAGCTTCCCAGCCTCAGAGGAACCTTTGGGGGGTATTTTTGCTCCCCTAAGGCTCCTCTGGGGCTCTGGAAAGCAAAAAATGGAGGGGGGGGTTGAGCTCCTCCCTCCATTTTTTGCCTTCCTGGGCCTCAGCAAGGGGAATCCTGGCATATCTACAGCCGATTGTTGGGAGGGAAAAAAAAATAAAGAAATACCTGAGGTAAATGGTAGGCAGGCGGGCAGGGTGAGCGAGCATCGGGCGGGAGGGCGACCGGGTGGGGGGCATGGCCAGCCAGAACTTATTACCGGTTTGGCGACCCAGATCAAATTCTTGTTACCGGTTTGCCTGATCCGGTGCAAACCATCTGAATACCACCACTGGTCTCCTGCTTGAGCAAAGGGTTGGACTAGAAGATCTCCAAGGTCCCTTTCAATTTTGTTATTCTGTTTTATTACTTGGTAAGCTCTCATCAGAGGTTCAATCTCATATGGTCAACACATATAGTTGAAGAATATCTCCTCAGGAAATTTAAAGGCACCAGGGATGATCTCACTGCAGCCACATCAGAAGCAGTGGATAGTTAGCTTTCTTAGATATCAAATTGTAATATCTATTCTATCCCATTGCAGTTCTGTGGCTCTATATTATGGTGATTTTATTATGGTTTTATCTTAATTTAAAATATTCTTTCTTATATTGCATTGTCTACATATCTTATATACCATATATATATTTGCTGACATGCTGTTTAAACTAACCTTGTATATCAGTGATTGCATGACCTCTGCAAATGCCATATGCTAAATAAAAAATAAATGAAAACCTAGTTTAGTAATGGTGCTCTTTGACCTTGGTGACTTTCTTGCAGAAGTTTCATTATCAAACTAGGTAGCCTCTGGTGAACCTCATCAGAAGTTAAGTTTGTCAACTCTCAAAATGACTTTAGCTAAAGCCATATTCTTTTTTACTTCATTTTTAGGTTTCCATGCATATGGGGGGGGNAAGACCTGTGGGAATCAAGGTTGTCTCAACGAGAGCTCATAATAGCCAGAGGGAGTAGCTGATCAGACTGCCATCTACCTGGTTGGCTAACATGACCTCTAACCACTAGGGAGGGATGTTTATTTCTTTTATAATAACAAAACATGGGAAATATTCAGAGTTGACTTTGTCAACTCATAAAATATTTCTATGGTCATTTTAGAGTTGCCAAAAGAAAGGGATGGGGGAAAGGGGTTTGTAAGAGCAGTGCGGCAGCTTGGAAATCAAAAGTGTAGTTTTTCAGAGATAGCAACTAGGTGACTGAAGTTTCTGCCATGCGAAAATCTAACTGGAGAACATGATTGATGACTCTTGACTATGGATGTGTCTCATTGGAGAATATGAATTATGATACACCCGGGGGTGGGGGAAAACAAGGGTCAAGGGTGACAATGAATTATGTGTCTCAGAGTCGGCTACACCCAGGCAGTGCTGGACATGTTAACTCTCAATAAATCCTTTGAAGGTTTGGAAGTTTGGCTCTAGACTCATGATTTAATTGGGATAACTGCCAGAATCCTGACAGCTTTCACATTTGAATATGCCAATATGATGTACCCAGTAAAACAGATCTTTGAGAAAAGCTACAGCCTTAGTCCTGAATTGATTGGGACTATTACATAGTTTGGTAATGAAACATCTACAAGAAAACCACCCAGCTCAGAGAGCACCAAGGACACCACAGGTTCGTGAAAACCTTTCTAGTTTGTCTCTGCCTCCAGGTATACCAAATAGAATCAAGGCAGAGTTATTTAGATTTTTTTCCCCCTCATGCTTCCCATTTTCCCAAGACTGAGTTTTCAGTTTTCCTTCCTTGACAGATTCCTCCATCAAAGCTATCACTACATACTTTTGACACAAGCTGTATAACATTTCTCTGGTATTTAAAGTAAACTCAGCAATGGCTTTTAACTGAATTCTTGAGCCATTAGATAATTGCATTGTGCTTGGCATTAAAGCTTGTTTGCCTATTTAGATGGCCTTTAGTTGATTGGTTGCTGTTCGAATATTTGGCTAATGTACCATCCATTGTGTTTAATTTCTTTCTTTCACATTTCACTTTTGTCAGGTTATTATTATTTTTTTGTAATATTATTGTTAGTGGCTTGGATCATCATTGTTATTTTTTCTTTCCTTTTTTAATATAAATTTTATTAAGTTTCCAAATTTTAAAAACATAAAATAAAACTTTATACATTGTTATCAAATCAAGACATCTCTTGCATCTCCTCACATTTTTCAGTATATGTATTAACTTATTCCTTTACTATTACATTTTACTCTTACTATAAATCAATATTTTTTATCTTTACCTATCAATCTTCTCCATGGTATATTCATTTTTATTTTTTCATGGAAGGAATGGAAGGAACACTGACCTTTATTACAGTGATTATATTTTCTTGGGAAAAATAGTAGACAGGGCTGAAAAAGGGGCTAGTCTAAAAGAGGCTCATTGGGAAAAAAAAAAAAGTTATAACTTGACTTTACAAAGGAAAATTCAAGAGCAGAACCAGCAAGATGTTTCTCCATAATACTAAAAATTGAACAGTATATGTAAATAATACTCCATAATAATACTAAAAATTGAACAGTATATGTAAATTTGCTTTGAAATGACAATTCAATCTCCTCTTTTTCTTATGAGATGAAAAAGGCTGTGCAGTCAGTGATCCTATTTGTACAGTAAAAGTTAAAGAACCAAAAGGACAAAAATGAGTTTTTAAAAAATAAATAGATCTAAAGAAACACTTTCTGAAATAAAGGACCGCCTTTTATCAAAGGAGACCTAGCCTTTGGAGACACAAAGTCTAGCTTCACTGAATGACAATGAACAGTTGGAGTGACACACACACACAAAGAAACTGTCTTGACAGTTTATTCCTACTGAAACATGCCATGTTGCCTTTCAGCCACTAGATGGCACTAATAGGCTTTCAGTTTGTGCTGTGTTCCTCTCAATGTTTGAACTCCTCTCAAGTAGTTTTGTGGTCCTTATCTTATGGCTGGGATTGCTGCTGGAACATTCTGTGCAGCACTGACTTTGGAGTGCTGTTGATCATTTAAAATCTGTTGGGAGATTCAAGGAAAAGCATGCTATAATTTAGCATCGTTAGCTTGTTTGCACTACTTCCGAATTCAGGATTAATGCTTGTTTATTACGTTTGAAAGGCACAGACCTTCAGATTAGAAGGGTAATGCTGACTAGATTGTAAAAAAAAAAAACATTATGATTTATAATATGGTTTCTCTTTTATAAAAACACACTAAAATCAGTGATGGGATTCAAAAAAAATTACTATCAGTTCTGTGGGCATGGCTTGGTGGGTGTGGTGTGGCTTGGTAGGTATGGTATGGCTTGGTAGGTGTGGCAGGGAAATATACTGCAAAATCCCCATTCTCTCCCACTCCTGGGGGGAGGTTACTATAAAATCCCATTCCTTCCCCACCCCACTAACCTACTTTCCAGCTCCTTTCTCTTGTGCAGGGCAACAAAAGAAGACCCAGCCAATCAGCTGGGACTTAGAAGGCAGAGAATAGATGGGGATGGGGCCAGTCAGAGATGGTACTTTCTGGTTCTCCAAACTATTCAAAATTTCCGCTACCGGTTCTCCAGAACTGGTCAGAACCTGCTGAGTACCACCTCTGACTAAAATAACTTTTGAAGCTTGCTCCAATCAACCCATCCATCTAGGTCTATCAAATTTGGGCTGATGTAAGGCCCAACCCCAGAGTTGACACAAGGCGATCCAATCAGGTCCAATTCTTTATTTGGTGATATCTAATGGATAGAAACCAAACCAAAGCTATAACCTTCTAACTTATTATATGTATCCTGAGAGATTGTAGGGGTTAGTTACCCTGAACCTCTTCCTTCCCCCCCCCCATCCAGTCTCTTGATTCGAGCCTCTCTCTGGGAAAGTTCTGTGCTGCTAAATTCCCCTCCATTGTTTCTTCAGATGGTTATCCCATCACAACTGCTAAAATATGGATGACCAATGAACATCAGCCAAGATTGTTCAAGCCTGATTTATAGAATTGTGTAAGAAGTGCCTTAGAAGTGAATAGGCAAGGGACATTAACATGGTTATAAATAGGCATGTTATATCTGAGCTGTACATCTCCAGATGATCAGTAGGTGGCAGCAAACATTACTGTTTTGTCTTTTTGCTGTCTCCTAGTGGTTTTTTTTAGAGTTTTCAGAGTCTGATAGCTCTACCTGCCTCTCCATTCATGTAAAGTGAGACATTGCAATTATATTTGTATTCCTTTGTGCAATTTATTGTCACTTTTTGAAATAAATGGGTGAAACATAAGCAAAACGTATNGAGACCTTGCAATTATATTTGTATTCCTTTGTGCAATTTATTGTCACTTTTTGAAATAAATGGGTGAAACATAAGCAAAACGTATATACAAAATGTATAAGATGCATATGATTGCTAATCCTATTAAAAAGAAAAGATAATGTTCAAATTGACTCCGAGATTTTTCTCAGGTTAAGGCATTGTTTCTCAACCTTGGTAACTTTAAGATATGGGGACTTCAACTCCCAAAATTCCCACCTAGCAACTGGCTGAGAAATTCTAGGAGTTGAAGTCCACATATCAGGAAGATGCCAAGTTCGAAAAACATTGGGCTAAGGAGTGAGCATAAATAATCAGTTTGAAATATTACTGGGTTGAAGCACTTTTAAATTCCATTTCAGATTCATCAGACAGATAAAGAAACTCCATACAGTCTTCAAACTTTGCTTTTTTAAACAATGAAATCTCAGTCCTGCACAATGGATCACTTGGGTTCTATAACTTTCATCCCAATAATTTCTAGATGATGTGATCTTTATATCAAATCACTGTTAAGCAGTGCCATTGATATTTGAACAAAAAGATAAATAAAAAGGTAATTTGTTTGGAGAAATAGACATTAATGCTTTCCAGAGTACAAAAGTATTAGAAAATAATTTTTGGAGCTTATTTGCTTTTCACATATGACATCTATACTTATTTATGTTTATATTATTAAGCATTTATAATTTAGCAAACACATTCCAAATACTTTACCAGAGTACTTTTCTCCAAGTCTATTGATTGCTTATTACAATTCAGTTAAGAAGTTCCCAACTCAATGTTAAAAATCAGAAAGTGTCGGAATAATTTGCCAAATGTTATTGACAATGTAACTGAATCTCAGAAGAAAATGTTTAATGTTTCCAAGATCCCTTGACATTAATCAGTCCTAAATGAGAAAAGATTGCCAAGCCAAGCAAATAAGTATATGAAAATTAAGTCCAGAAGATTAAACAACCAGATAAGTGTAATTCATGTTGTTACTCCTGAAAAGTAAGATCCATCAACCGTTCCTCACAAAATAAGCCCTCTCCTTATCAGTAAACTTTACATCTGCTTTCTTTCTTTGCTTTTTAGTATTTTGATCACATTTTTCATATGAATCAATAGGGCGACACAGCTTTAAAAACAGGGGAGGGGGGGCTAATACAATTTTCTACTTGAATGATAGAATCCTACTTTCCAGGTTAAAAAAATAATATGTTCGTGTCATTCTGAACGACTCAGAAATCACTCTGCTTGGGTCCATGTCTGAATTTTGCAATTTAAGAGGGATCTAGACAAATTGATCTGGGATTAAGGGAGGACAAGAAAGATAGTAACAATATAAAATCAAGCCTTGGAGGAAAGTTGCTTAGCCTGCCGAAAGGAAGCATGAGCACATTCCTCAATTTCTTGGACAGAAGACAGCAAATACAGAGTCTTTGGAAACTGAGCACCAAGTACACCAGAAAAATAAGAAAATAATATGAATTATAATGTCAACAACGTTGATGAAGATATTACAAATACAATGCTAACTTTTTATCTCTGGCACCAGGGGGCAGAGTAAAATCTAGTGAACTTAAGCAATATGAAGATAGATTTTAATGGAAAATTAGGAGGAAGGAGAAAATTACAGAAAGGGGGAGCAGTCGTTTGGCAGTGTAACAGCAGAGCAAATCTAAACAGAAATTTTCAAGCAAAGGCTGCCAGGCACTGAGAGGCTGACTTGCAATGTTTTACTTTGGAACTTTTTGCACACAAAAGGCAAGAAAAGCTAATATGCAACTCTATTATCCAAACCCAGATATTTGGGGGCAATCTAATTATGGGCTGGAAGCAGAGAGCTATCCCTATTTTTCCTTTCAGGTTAGCTACCTAGGGAATTCCAGATCTACTTTTTTTTTAAATCTCCAGAGCAAGAAAGCAAGGCTGAGATTTAGAAATGAAGTGAAGAAATGAAGGACAAAACTGATAATGCATATCCAACATGAAGAAGAACATGAAGAAGAAGAGGGCAGGCTTATATGGTTTGGGATGATGAGCGAATCCTTTCACTTATTCCAAATACAAAACAGGTAAGGAAATCTGTTATCAGCTTTGCTGGATGATTCTATAGAAGCGGCTTGCCAAAAATCAGTTCCTGTCCAGTTGCCAAAAAGTACATTATGAAGTAATGCACTCTGCCTCCAAAGACACCAAACACAATGCCAGTGAAACATCAGGACACCAGGAAAATACAGCCTTTCAGCCTTTGTTACTTGATTTTCTTTGGCTGTGAAAGCCTATACGGGTATTTTAATTTCAGAGAATGCTTGAAAGATTTTTGATCTACAGACAGGGATTCTGTTGAGACTTGCGCTATTAAATGGTTTGAAATAGTTAAAGGGGGGGCACTTTTAAATGCAGGGTGCAGGAGCCTACTGCTGCATAACATCTGCTTATTTTTTTTTCACTGTTCATTTTTTTCCTCTTCCCCTGGCATATATTCTTTCCCTTTCACATGCTATGAAGGAATAGATCCAGTGGAACAAGTTATTAGGAACTGAATCTGAGGGAAGACTCTAAAGTGAAGCCAAAAAAAAAAATCTATGTAATAAGCAAAAGCTACTGTAATTGGATTTTATTTTATTTTTTGCTTTAAAGCACAAACCCCCCAAAATAATAATTCAGATAATAAAAAGAATCCCTCCTGAAGTGTAAGCAGTTTTTGAAACTGTGGAAATAGTTTTTCCCTAAGCTCAACATCAAGAACCTCAGTTGAGGTTGTCCTCAACTTATGACTACAATCGAGATAAGAACATCTATTACCAAGCAAGGTGAGCAATCAAGATGAGAACATCTATTACCAAGCAAGTGAATCATACCTAATTTTATGACATTTTTTAGAATGGCTAAATGAATTATGCTGGTTCAATCAGTCACATGGTTCTGAAATAGAATAGAATAACAGAGTTGGAAGGGATATTGAAGGTCTTCTAGTCTAACCTGCTGCTTAGGCAGGAAACCCTACACCACTTCAGACAAATGATTGTCCAATCTCTTCTGAGGAAGGTGGGTAGTAATTGTTTTTTCTGCAGTCCTAATTATCCTCAGACACAGACTTCAGAGGATAATTAGGATTGCAGAAAAAAACAATTACTACCCACCTGCCTTCAACTGAGGACCTGTATACTGCAGGAGTCAAAAAGCGGGCTGTGAAAATATTTACTGACCCCTCACATCCCGGATATAAACTGTTTCAACTCCTTCCCTCAAAACGACGCTATAGAGCACTGCACACCAGGACAACGAGACACAAGAACAGTTTTTTCCCCAAAGCTATCACTCTGCTAAACAAATAATTCCTTCAATACTGTTCAACTATTTACAAAGTGTGCACTACTATTACTGTTAATCTTCTTGTCACTCCTTATCACCCATCCCCTCCTACTTGACTGTTTCCTAGCATGATTTGATTGTTGATTGTACCCTATGACTACCATTAAGTGTTGTACATTATAATTCTTGATTCTTAACAAAGGTACCTTTTCTTTATGTATACTGAAAGTACCTACACCAAGACAAATTCCTTGTGTGTCCAATCACACTTGGCCAATAAAGTATTCCAATTATGTTCTAATGATGTTCTAAAACTTTAATTGTTGGAGCATTCACAACTTCTGGAGGCAAGTTGTTCCACTGATTAATTGTTCTGTCAGGAAATGTTTCCTTAGTTCTAGGTTGCTTCTCTCCTTGATTAGCTTCCACCCATTGCTTCTTGTCCTGCCCTCAGATGCTTTGGAGAATAGCTTGACTCCCTCTTCTTTGTGGCAGCCCCTGAGATATCTGGTATCATGTCTCCCCAAGTCTTCTTTTCATTAAACCAGACATACCCAGTTCCAGCAACTGGAACAGTTCCAGTTCCCAGTTTCAGATATTTTAGCCTCTAGTCCTCTAATCATCTTGGTTGCTCTTCTCTACACTCTTTCTAGAGTCTCAATATCTTTTTTACATTGTGGCAACCAAAACTGGATGCAGCATTCCAAGTGTGATCTTCTTAACTGAATCCAACTTCCTCCACTGATTTTGCTGATTAGAAGCCAGCTGAACCACAAATAGAGATCATGTGACCCTGAGACATTGCAATAGTCATAAACACACACATCTATTGCCAAGTGTCAGAATTTTAATTATGTTGACTACAGGAATGCTGCCATGGTTGAAAACGTGAGGACAGATCTTAAGTCAACTTTCTTCAGTGCTGTTGTAACTTTGAACAGTTGCGAAACAAATGGTTGCAAGTCTTCCGATATATCAAAAAAAAAAACCCAACCCAAACCAATGGGAGCTAACAGGGCCTAGCTGTGTTTCAAAACCAAAACTCTTATGAAACACACTTTCCTTCCAATTCCAAAAGAAATCTCTATTTTCTCTTCGGAAAATATAAATGCTATGTAAATCAACCGCGCCAGACCCCCATTGAAGCTTCTGGCCTTGTCTGTTTGCCTTTCCAAACCTATCTGTTGCTCACAAAGAGACCTCCTGAGGAACAGGATAGACCCCACTCTCATGCCTTATCATTTTGCAGAATCCCAGATGTTTTATGATACTTTGAATTCCCAGGCAGATGGAGCACTTAAACATTAAACACAGGAGACGTGGAAAGGGGGAGGGGGAAAACCCAGATGTATGGTAATCCTAGATTGTATTAGATGGCACACTGTGCCTTTTGCACACTGCAAGGTGAATTTGGGAAAGCAAGACTTGCAATAAAATCACACATGTACACCAAAATTATAACAACCTCTTGAATCTCCTGAATATTTAATGAATAAATTGTTACCAGAGACATAGCAATGAGGCACATTGTGCCAGATTAGGGATGGATCAAATAGCCATATGAGATTTCACTCCATTTTTCATGTTTGTAAATTGAAGTTCAGCTCATTTGTATGAAATTGAATGAAAATCTGTGTGGATTATAATATTGTTACCTTCTTGTATATACCATTGTACAATATATGCATTATTGTAATGTACACATATTTCCTATTCCATCATCTAAGGTCTATTATTTTTCACTGATATATACTTTCTGGATATATTTTCAGCGGTAGGCTGCTGGGGGTTTGCAGGGGTTTGGGAGATCCTCTAGCTAAGATTCTGCCAGTTTGGAGAACCCCCAAATCCCACTCCTGGCTGGCCCCACCCACTCTGCCCCGCTCCTCCCAGGAGTCCCCACAAGGCCCATTTTGGATGCAGCTAAGTGCAAGGTGCACATGGAGACTCAGGGAGGGCAAAAATGGGCCTCCTGGAAGTTTGGGAAGGCCAGAAATAGCCCAGTTTCTGACTTCCAGAGGCCTCTGGAGCCTGGAGAGGGCAAAAACGATCCCCTGCCATGGTGCAGGTGGCTGACTAGGCCATGCCCACCATGGCCATGTCTACCTAGCAAGTGGGCAAGGAACCCGTTGCTAAAATTTTTGAAACACATCCCTGTATATTTTTAATTGAAAGACTACATAACCAAAATTTTAAGAGTCCAAATGTTAAAAAATAATCTATTTTCATTTCAGATGGAAGTCTGAATTAGCAAGTTCATTTTAAAATGCAATCCAACTGAATCGCTTTCCTCCTATTTCTCATAACAATACCAGATAAATATAACTGATTCTGGAGCATAGGATAATTTTATCTGAAATCTGAAAGTCTGCTGCAGGTTTGATTTGTAGAATTCAGTTAAAACAAAATGTCTTTACAAAACATACAATTACTAAATCTATTAAATTGGCATATTTGAACATTTCCTATTCAAACAATTAACTAAAATGCTGTCAAGAATACAGATGACTTAATTTTACAATTAAAACCAAATCAGGAATATGTACAACAATATATCAGGCAAGCTGAATGTCATTACAAGAACACTGAACCTTTCTTGTTGCAAGACGTATAATTTATTGAATTATTTTTTCCTCAGAATAGAGGAAGAATAGAGAATCATGGTCAACCTATATTTCACATGTTTTCACATTTCAGTGGGGCAGAATGCACTAGGAGCTGCCCTGCTAACTAACTCTTGTCTATTATTATTGATGTGCAAGAGAAATTATAACTGGGATTTATCTGAAGACTCCAAAAGTATTCTTTACTCCATTATGTTAATGTCTTGGGATGAAGAACAGCAAAATCTGACACTGAAATAGAAGAAAATGACTAGGCTAGGAATAATACTTATTGTGTTTATGGAAAACTGGATTGGTTGGAAGATTTAAGCAGGATAGGAGTAGTTATTTATAGCCACCATTAAAAATTTAGCTGTAATCTGAGGATTTTCATATGCAAGTAAATTTTTTATGTGCTCAGATGTATTTTTTCCTTGTTTAGATTTTAAAATAGGCCAGATAACTTCTTGCCGAAGACTCTTATAACATTCACAATGTAATACTTTTTTTTCTTTTTAAATGTTTAAATATGGCCAAGGTTATAAAAAAGCCAAGGTTTTCAGCAACATATCAGTAAATTGGGGTTTTAAGTATGTCATGTAATATTTATGAAACATTTTACTTGCTAAATTGTTATGTCTAATACCAAGTTTAGATTGCATTTGTATCTTGTTTTTGGTCTTTTGGCCACAAATAAAATTGATTGAAGTTTGGAGTAGTTATTTCTGGACCAAAATAGTTACAGCACACTTAAGATGGATGTGTACATTTTGTTGAGCCATACAACAAGCACATTTGGGTGTGGTGTGGTATTCTGAATGAACTCGATCACTGAGCTTTATAAATCCTGCTTTATGGCTTAATAAATTGTAGGAGGCCAGCAAGTCTGATTTATAAACATGGTTTATAGGTTAGCGTGTTTTTTGAATCAGCCACCATGATTTATTCAGCAATCTATCAGCTAAATAAACTAGGCTAAGCAAGATGTGTGAACCCAACTCAATCACTGGTTTTTTTCAGAATGAAAAGATGACAGTTTGTGATTTGTTCATTCAGAATTAAGACTGTGTAGGATATATTTTTAGCATGATAGTCAAAATTGTGTAAATATCTTTTTAGTCTCTTGCCCCTTAGACAAAAGTATTTTTTTTAAAAAAATGAGTTTAGTGATCCTGTCTATGGAGTTTCTCAGTCATCCAGGTTATGGTTGTCTCAAAGGTGGTTTTTAAAGAGGCAATTGGACTTCCTTATTTTTTTCTTTGAAAACGTTTCGCTTCTCATCCAAGGAGCTTCTTTAGCTCTGACTGAATGGTGGGGAATGGAAGGATTTATATGGAAGTCAGAGATGAAGAAGCTTCTTGGATGAGAAGCAAAATGTCTTCAAAGAATAACCAGAGAGTCCAATTGCCTCTTGAAAAAGCACCTTTAAGTTCAGTGATCCTGATTTCATATTTTTTTGGTCAGAACTGCAAGTAACAGGCCAGTTTTTCCTTGTTTTCCCCAAGATTAATGGTTCTTAAAATAAAGGATAATTAATGAACACATTATCTAAATGTGTTAGATATTATGTTGGTTGGTTAATTGATATGCCAAGGAAAACCAATAAATTTTATTTTATTTTATTTATATTGCCTCCTATTCGCCCATGGCGACTTGAGGCGGCTTACACAATGCAAAATCATATTTAAAACAAAAAATAAAAATAAAAACAATAAAAACTAACATAAAGAATCAAATAAATTAGTGAAGTAAAATAGAACAAAATTTTGGAAACCCCCTCCTCCCCAAAAAAACAGAAAATCAAAAACCAACTCCCATCCCCCTCCCTGACAACATCAGATCACACTAGCCACCTGATGGACTCCATCCCTCTCTGGGTTCCCCAGGCAAAACCAGGTCTTCAGTACTTTCAGAAGAGAGTGAGTGGGGGCCATTCTAATCTCTGGGGGAATGATGTTCCAGAGAGACGGAGCCACCATGGAGAAGGCCCTTCTTCTGGGTCCCACCAGGTGTATCTCCCTCAGAGGTGGGATTCACAACATTCCCTGCCTCCTCGCTCTCATCGGTTGGGCGGATGTGACTGACAAGAGATGTTTCCTGAGATAACCCGGATTAATAGTTTTTAAAATAAAAGATAATTAATGAACTTATCTAAAATGTGTTAGAAATTATGATGGTTGGTGAATTGATATGCCAAGGGAAACCAAATAAATTTTTGTAAAAACAAATAAAATAAATACTCCAGGATATGCATCCAGCCAAGGGTATCACTCTTCACTTATTCCAACATGTTTTCACAAAGATGTTTCTTTAGATAACCTGAATTAATGGTTTTTAAAATAAAAGATAATTAATGAACTTATCTAAATGTGTTAGATATTATGATGGTTTGTTAATTGATATGCCAAGGGAAATCAAATAAATTTTGTTATAATTACTCCAGGATATGCATCCAGCCAAGGGTATCACTCTTCACTTATTCCAACATGTTTTCACAAAGTTGTAGTGAGTGAGTTGGGCTGCCATATAAATTTTCTTAATAAATAATAAATGAAATCTGCCTAGGCTCTGGCACTAGCTAACGGTTCAGGGTAGCAACAGCAAGATGGCTATAGTTATCCAAGTAACCTTGTGGGCATCTAGGGGTCTTGCTCCTTACATTGCCAGGTACATTTCTGAAATAAAGGAGGAAATATGATGGAGGCGAAGATGGACACTTACGTTGGTTTGGATGCCTCAGCCTGGTCAGTCTGTAGTTTTTCTCCTCCTTCCACTTCCATAGTGCAATATACAATCCGGTTGGGTGCTAAGGATTTGAGACCCTGAACTTCCATGATGACAACCTAAAGAAGAGGGAAGGAGGGAAAGGGAGAGAAAGAAGAATAAATGTTCTTTATTCAGGAATCAGTTCCAGAATCAAGGAAAAGTTATAATGCTTTGAGGAAAGCTTCTAAAAATCTACCATATAGGACTACAGGGATAAATTGGAAGGTTGTGGCATTTATTGTTGTTGTTGTTTGAAATTAGAATCTTCACATTAACCAAAAACATTGGGAAGAGGCAACCTCTTCCCCTTTAAGAGCCTTAGGCTCCTTATCCCACTGAAATGTTAATTTTATTTAATTAAATATTTAATTAATTCAAACATTTTCCTTGAAATGCAAGAACAGCTGGCCTCCAGCTTTATCTTTGGCTCTTTGTCAGGTAGCTCAAGTATAGCACTTGCTTGCCATTCCAGAGATCCTAACTTCAGTCTCCAGTATCTCTAAGAAAGCATGGGGAAAAAATCTTCTGTCTGAATCCCATGAGTCAGTGGGAAACAACTTATCAATTAAGAACTTGAGAAGCTAACTTATCAGTCTGTGAAAAGCCTTTCCTGCCTTTCTTGTGAGTTGCTAGGGGTCTTTTACCCCTGTAGGTGTTCCCAGACCAAGCTATCCACCTACCATTTTTCATATTAAAAATCCATGCAATGGTTAAACATGGTGGTAGCTTGGCTCAGGGTTTACAGATGGACCAAGGATAAGTTAGCTGTCTGTGTTCCTCCCAAATGCTGAAAATATAAAAAAAAATGCAATTCTCTTTTAAGTTCTGATTGCCAAGACATCGATCACTTAGCTGCTTTAAAATTACATTCATGTTACCCAAATTTTACAACATTTATTTTACAATACACCTTTCTATTTACTTGATGAAAAATAGATGTTACCTCCAGGGAGAAAGATAGTACAACATCTGATTTGGAGAGCTGGTTTTCGTTCTCCTCTCCCATGTCAATGATGGAAGTGTTGTGGCTGCGTTTTAGTTTTTGTAACTTGAACTCAGAGCCCCCTTTGGACACTGGCATGCTTTCCAGGTTTGCCATAAGTAAATTGACTGACGACTTCAACTCTTCAATGAACATGTTTTCCATCTCTTTGGACACAAATTTAGGAAATTTACGCTCCTGTGAGGGAAAGTAAAGTAAAAAACAAACAAACAAGAATATATGATTGACATAATTGCAAATATGTATACATACTGTATTCAATTCTCCAATAGGCATTTCTAATGGCAAGGTGGAAGACTATTGTTTATTTTGAGGCCTTTAGTGACTTCTTGACTTCGCCTACATATTAAGAAAAGTTTAGATAATTGCTGTACTGTCATCTCTTCCAACCATCTTTTTATCTTTGAGCAATATTTTTTTGCTGTTGGACAGGTCCACTACATATGATAGTAGGATCCCAGTACCTGTTTACATTTCCAGCACTCTGGTGACATATTTGGAAATATTTTTGCCATTCTTGCTGGTGGCAAGTGCCATCTATAAAACATTTTATACATGTTTTCTTTATTAGCTGTTGACATCATTAATTTGTAATTTCTTTCCCACAATTATTGCCAATTATCTAATTCTACAGTGTACCCAAAGTTTTTTTGCCCATATTATTCTAATTTCTTTTACACATTCTTCTTCCAAATACAGGTATATAGATATAAGAATATATATTGTAAGCAATATCACTGTTGGACTGTATGTGACTATAGATTAAATGTATTGAGTGATAAATGTATGAAGCATTATGGTACAACTATGAAAACAATAGTTATAATTACGAAGTATAATACTATGTACTTAAAAGAGACTACACTTTATGACTACGACAATGATGATGATTATCCTCATGATAATGACTACCGCCCTCATGATAATGACTACCTCATGATGATTATAACCAGGGTGTATTATACGAAAAATATCTAAAAAGAACCTGATGTAGCCAGTACACTAACGTTACAAAACTGGAAATGTGATGCAAAATAAAGGAAAATGTTTATCCCACGTCATTGTAGTGCTTTTAAAGTTGTAGCAACGTTTCAGCAGAATCTCATCTGCCATCATCAGGCTTATCAGTGCTTCTGTATGGATGTGGGTCTCACAGCCTTTGGTTTCAAAATTAGAGGCTGGCCTATCCTGATTGGCTGGGAGTCCTTGGTCTGTGTTTACTGGGACTTGGAGTTTGATTGATTGGTGTTTCTGGTTTCTTCTGTCTGTTTTGTTGGGCTTGTTGGCTCTGCAACACCCCTGTTCCTGTGTTGGAGGCTTTCAGTGCAGCTTGGCTTCGTGTGAAAGGACGGCTGCTAATCCATTAGGAAGCCGAGTTTCACCTGGGTCCTGGTGGGGGGTGTTCGAGCTGGAGGCATCAGAGGGAGTCTGTTTGTGCTCAGGTGTTTGCCTGGCTTGTGGTGTGGAGATCTTTCTATTTGAGAGTGCAGGCTTCCAAATAATTGACAGTCTGCTGAATCATCTCTTCTTTTCATGCTTTCAGGTCTTTTTCCAATCTCTATGCTTCTCTTATGATTCATGTGGCTGGGGTTTTCTATAGTGGCTAGGGTTTTGGTGCCAATGAAGTTTTGATGTTGTGACCTGTTGGTTTTCATGTGTTGGACTAGTGGAGGAGGTGTGTTCCAGCTTTTTTTACTGCATTTTTGTAAAAGCAGTCATTCCATACAGAATGCCTGATGATGGCAGATGAGATTCTGCTGAAACATTGCTACAACTTTGAAAGCACTACAATGACGTGGGATAATACCCCGAAGGAAAGCTGAACAGCATACATATGTTACAAATGAACACAGACCCAGGCTCCTAGCCAATCAGGATGGACCAGCCTCAAATTTGAAACTTAGGAAACTAACTCAATACAAGAAGCCTGATGATGGCAGATGAGATTCTGCTGAACGTTGCTACAACCTTAACAGAACTACAATGACGTGGGAAATACCGATATATATGTGCTGTTTAGCTTCCTTCGGATAGTTATCCCACGTCATTGTAGTTTTCTGTTAAAGTCGTAGCTCATTGTAGTTCTGTTAAAGTTGTAGCAACGTTTCAGCAGAATTCTCATCTGCCATCATCAGGCTTCTGTATGAAGTGTATATATATATAATTTTCTTAAGTTTTCGCGGTACTTACATGTATGCTTTTAAAGCCCATGTCACACGTGCCTGCAACGGATGCAAAAAAGGACACAGTGGACGAGAAAAAGTTCCAATCCGTTTGTTATCCGCTCTCAAAGGGGCAAAAAATTTGCATAATCCGGAGTGGGATAACACGGACACGCGGGGAGGACGCAGGCAGATGCCAAAGCGGATGCAGAATGGAAGCCCAGTGGTGGAATGCGGATGGGAGTGGATGGCACGTCTGCTAGGCTTCCGGGGAGCCGCAGCAAAGCGTACGCGGAACGGAAAGAGCGGATGCAGAGCAGAAGCCTAGTAGATGAAGCGGATGTACAGCGGATGCACAGCGGAAGCCTAATGAGTGCCTTGGCGTTAATTGCGCATGCAGGGAGGATGCATTGCGTCAGCCCCGCGGATATAACGGAAGCAGCTCTCGAAGCAGTTGCCATTCAGAAGGAAAGACCTGCTGAGCCGGATGGATTGGCTGCCTTGCTCTGCCCTGCCTGCATGTCTGCCTGCAAGCCTTGCTGCCAGCCTTGCTGCCAAGCCTCCCTGCCAGCCTTGCTGCCAGCCTCCCTGCCAGCTCTTGCTGCCCAGCCTCCTGCCAGCTTGGTTCATTTCTGCCTGCCAGCCTTGGTGCCTGCCTGCCTGCCAGCCTTCCTGCCAGCCTGGATGCTCGCCTGCCAGCCTTGGTGCCTGCCTTGGTGCCAGCCTTCCTGCCAGCCTTGGTGCCTGCTGCCTGCCTGCCCAGCCTTCCTGCCAGCCTTGCTGGCTGCCTGCCTGCCAGCCTTTCTCCAGCCTTCCTGCCAGGCTTGCTGTCTGTCTGCCTGCCAGTCTTGCTGCCAGGGCAGTCTGCCTGCCAGCCTTGCTGCCTGCCTGCCTGTCAGCCTTTGTTCATGCGCTGCCTGCCAGCCTTGGTGCCTGCCTGCCTGCCAGCCTTCCTGCCAGCCTTGTGGTGCCTGCCTCCTGCCAGCCTGGGTGCCTGCCTCCCTGCCAGCCATTGGTGGCTGGCTGCCTGCCTGCCAGCCTTGGTGCCTGCCTCCCTGCCAGCCTTTCCTGACAGCCTTGGTTTCCTGCACCTCCCTGCCAGCCAGCAACCCCAACAACCAGTGGCGGAAGGCACAGCAAGCCCAGGCCATACGTCGTGCTGCCAGCCCTGGCATGAGGGACAAGGGCTACCATCCTCCGCCCCCTGGCTCTCACTCTGGTTCTCCGTCTGGGCTTGCTGCAGCACGTGGCTCGCTCTATCTGGGCTGGCGCTTTTGCTGCTTCTGCTTCTGGAGGAGCTGATGACAAGCACTCGCAGCACAGGCCACCCTCCACAGCACCTGGACCCTTCACATCCCTGAGACTGGAGCGACCAAAGAAGAGTGCCAGAGACTCATTTTGTTTTTATAGCTTGTTGTTAATAAAGTCTTTTATGATTCACACACTTGGCTTCATATTCTTTTTTTTATAACAGTCTTGCTGGAAACTTTTAGAAATGGTTTAAGCTTTGCATGCTTGTGGGATGGGTTAAGATAGCAGTGGGGTGGGCAGGGATAACTGAGGAAGGAGCAGGGATAACCTATTGGGATGGTAATAGCTGTGGGATAGATAAACCTCCAGCGCAAGCATAGTGGGACTGTTATGGTACATCCTCCAGGTGCCACACACTAGTGGCCCTTTATTATCATAATAATGTAATCATCATCCACACATGTCAACATAAACACAACTCTTTATTTAAACCCCTGTTCATTGTAGGCCACCCAACATACATGGCCCAATGTCCATCGTGTGATGAGACAGGCTGAAGGAAGCTTCCATTAAGCATCTAACCATCCTGTCTTGCCACTCCACTGCTCCAGCTGGGGAGTTGAACACATCTCAGGAGGTTGCACTGCTTCTTCCCTTCACGTGAGGCCTCTGTTGGGTCCTTGCACATCCACAGTGTCTATCAGGTTTTTGCCCTTGCCCTCCATTCCCCAGTCTCCATGTCCCCATTGCCTTGCTGATGGTCCACATAGCCCTGTCCTGTAACACTGGTAGCGGGTGGCGCATGAGATTGTGGCAGGATGCCAGCAAGTGCTCAATGATCCTCCTCATGGTCTCTGGGCTATGCTGCATGGTGGTGATGAAGTACCTGGAACTGTTGGCCAGGATGCCAAAGGCGTTGTCCCACCACCCGCCTTGCCCTGGACAGCCTGTAGTTGAAGATCCCTCTCTTTACGGGTGGAAGGCGTCTGGAGGGTGTAGGGCTTCATGAGGTAGGTTGTGAAGGAGAAAGCGTCATCCCCACACGATGAAGTAGGGCACATCTTGCGTGTCGTTGGGCAGTGGGTCTGGATCTGGGAAGCCCACCATGAGGTTGCGTTTCAAGCCCCTCCTTGAGGACACTGGCATTGTATACCTGGCATCTGAAGATGACCCGTTGCCTGAAGCATCGGTTACATGAACTGTAGTCAGCAATCGACCATGGCAAAGAGGATGATGCTGAAGAAGCCCTTGGAGTTGAAATAAGGACCTGAAGTTGAGTGGAAGATTGGCAGGCCAACGTGCTTCGCCAATCTAAGGCTCAACATGTGGGGGGAAGTTCTACTTCTGATACCACTGCTCTGCAACTTGCTTCCATCCTTCTTCAGTGGAGGGGTATGAGGAGCTCCTCCTTGATCTTACGATGATGGCCCTGGCACCACTTCTCTGAACCACAATGCTGATGGTGTATGGGGATGGCACCCTCCAGCCGTACTGTATGCTCCTGTAGGTGGTCCCGTGAGGCAGGTGCGAGAGTGAGTGCCACCTTGGAGCCAGGTTCCAGGCTGGGGCAGAAGCTGGTGCTCTGCTTGGTCAACCTGGGTGTCAGCTGCTGCACAACTTCCTCATGAAAGTTCTGTGAACGCCCCGAGTGTCCTTCGTCCTGAGCTCCACCATTCAGCTTGCGTACAGTCCGTCCTCTGAGCTTCTTACTGGTGAACCATCTTTGGACCCAGACTCTTTTTGGGTCTGCCTCTTTTTCTTCTCGCAGTGTAGAGTCACAGAGCCTGGCAGTATGGCTTCCGCACTGTTGCAGAACGACGTGGTTGGCTGCCGAAAGGACTTTTTGCAATCCACAGTGGACATGACTGGATGCTGTGGAGAGAAGAGGGCAGATGAAGGCTGCAAGGTCTAACACCGTGGGGCTCTGTTCTGAAAGTGAGATGCAGATGAGTTGCTCCCCCTTTTTTATAGGAAATATATGGTTTTTACACTAGGATTCCTCGAGCATCCTCTAGGCATCCTCGAGAACATGATCTTATATCCCGAGATAGGTCCCCTCTGTGAATGGTTTTTTCCATTTTAAACGCTTTGTTTTCCGCTTGGCATCCGTTCTGCCAATCCGTTTCTGCGTTCCGTTCTGCTTCCTCCTTGCGTCCGAGGCGGATGCCTAGTTTGCGCCAGATGTGGAACGGGTGCCTAGAGGATTATAGCAGATGCGTAACGGATGCAGAATGGACGCCATTGGAAATACAATTTTCCGCACACAAGAGTTTTGGG
>BHFT01045952.1:0-13610 GCA_004320025.1 Laticauda laticaudata | reverse complement strand
CTGTATCCTTGCACCAGAGCTCTCCCAGTGGGAAAATTTGAACCCTCAGAGAAAGGTACTTTCAGCCTTTCAACAATGTGTAGGAGAGATAAATGGAAGCTAAATTCACCTTTGGCATTACAAGGGATGCTTATGGACAGAGACTGGGATAAACTAGCTCAAAATGATTAGAAACTTTTCAAGGAGATGTTCTTCACCAAACAGGAACCTTCCAAGGGCACAATCTGTAGCTATAGGTGTGTGCCAAGCAAAACATCTTTGCAAAAACTCAATCAAGGTCAAACATTTATTACAAAACATCAGTGCTGGACCAGAGGGAGAGCTATAAACAGCACACTAAACAATTGGGAAGAGAAGGTCTTGAACCCAGATTCTACCACTAGCATTTTATGTTACCTACTTTGGTCAATTTCACCTTTTAATTGAACTGTTTAATTAATGAAAAGAAGGACTAGGGGTGACATGACAACAGTGTCCCAATATCTCAGGGGTTGCCCCAAAGAAGAGGGAGTCAAGCTGTTCTCCAAAGCACTTGAGGCTAGGACAAGAAGCAATGGATGGAAACTAATCAAGGAGAGAAGCAACCTAGAAGTAAAGAGAAATTTCCTGATGGTTAGAACAATTAACCAGTGGAACAACTTGCCTCCAGAAGTTGTGAACTGTCCAACACTGGAAGTTTTTAAGAAGAGATTGGACAACCATTTGTCTGAAATAGTATAGGGTTTTCTGCCTAAGCAGGGGGTTGGACTAGAAGACCTCCAAGGTCCCTTCCAACTCTGTTATTCTATTCTTTTCAGAGGATGACAAGGAAAGGATTGACAGTCTTGTATATGCAAAACATTGGTGATGCCAATAAATTCTTCTTCTAAACACCCAAGGTAATCCTGTTCTTTAAAGCTTGTAAACTGAATTGGGTTTATGAAAATTGCCACCTATATCTGGCACCAAGGGCCACTCCAGTTCCAGAAAAATTAACCTTTCTTGCAGTTACAGATCCTTTCGGGATTAAACCTCTTGCATGCCTTCTATTACTCAACATACTTCTGCCTTTAGTTGCTCTTTATCTTCTTTGTTCTTCTACACAAGGCAGAGGAACCATTTAAGTATTGCAATGCTCAGAGGAACTTGAATAATGAGAACAAAAGAATGGAGCTGTCCAGATGGTCATTAAATTAAGTGTGACATCACATACCAGAAAAATGCTGCCTTTTTTGCTGCCACATCACACAGCTGACTTGTATTCCTGACAAGCTATCAGAACAAGACACAGTTGTTCTAAAAAGCAAGAACAATTAAATTACTGGTTGATACATTATGGTTTTTACAAATATCCTTGAAATTCACCTAACTTTTTCCTGGATAATCAGTTAATGTTTTTGTTCATTAACTTAAAAATATTTAATGTAGCCAGTTTTTCTACATGAAGATTCACTGGCATTTGATGCCAGATTCATTTCTTCTTGATTATCTTAGTTGACAGTTTAAATGGTTATCTGTAACACAGAACAATAAAATATGAATATCAATTGGCTTGATGTTCGTTTTAATCATACTATCTTCATTTTTTTTAAAGTGCAAGCACAGAGGGGGGAGAGGGGGGGAGGGAAGGAGGGAGGGAGAAGGAGAGGGAGAGAGAGAAAGGAAGAGAGAAATGCATATCAGTTTGGGTGAGGAGAAACCAGGAGACTGTGAGTTCTACTGTTGCATTGGGCCCAAAGCCAGCTGGATGACTTTGGGTCAGGTACTGTCTCTCAACCATGTCAGATCCGTATATCTGTCGTTTCTTCAGTGGAAGAAGAAAAGTGGGGGGAGGCTGATAAAGAAATCCTTTCTTGATGTAACCTGAATATATTTAATCTTATAGCGAATTTGAATAACCCACATATGATACAATGGAGGGAGAAAAGCCAGATGGCCAAAACCTATCACCTCTGAGAGGCACAGCCAGGAGATGAGAAGATCATAAAAATTCCACACTGAGATGTGTCCTGGGAATCTCTGGAAAAGTTCATTCTAAAAAGGGTGTGGGGGAAAATTAACTATGCCCTGGGAAACTGTGAAAAAGATCCTTCCTTACAAAAGGGTGGGGAGGAATTAACATACTGACTTTTGTTTCACTAAATACACATTGAGATAAGGGGAGAGGTTCTAAACTGCCTTAAGTATCCCTGTATGCATGAGAGACCTCCCACGATGCTTTGAACTCCTACATTAATTGTCACATCTCAATAAAGGATTCCTTTCTGATACATTTTGATATGTTTTCAGAAGTTCATTCTAGTTGAGTGAATGGGAAAAGCTCTGTAGCCTGACATAAAGCAGTGTCTGCAATAGAGGTCAGCTTGCAGAGGAATTTTTTTTGAAAAAACAAACAAACTTCACTCTACCAAGGGGACCCTGCAAGAAAGGAAAATGTCTGAGGACAGCAAGGACGAAGGGGAAGCCAAATTCTGGGGAGAAACATTGACAGTTACCCAGCCAGATACTGACTTGGTGCATCCCATCGAAGATAGCAAGACTGCCTACGAAACCTCCAGCAAGTCCCAGTGGTCTGTAGGTATAGGGAAAAGAGACAGCTGGGATGGAAGAACCAGAGGAGTAACCTTCACCTAAGGCAATGATAAACCTGGGTGGAAATTGGAGATGGACGCCCTAACGAATCAAGAAGAATGGGCCGAGGAGCCACAGGCCAATGACTGAATGAGACGGTACATAGATCACCTTGTGAGGGAAGCCCTGGAGAACCTCAATGTGAGGGATGCACCAGGATGACAATGCACGAGAGCAAGAGAACAAGAAAATGAGAGAACCCAAGCCACCACCCTGGATCCAGCAGAGATTGAGTGGGCAGAGGGACAGGTTGAAGAACCAGCAGCCATACCAGGTACCCGACCCTTAAACCCCCCAGATCAGGGAATTAACCCTGGCCAACCCAGAGACATACAGATGAAGGTCCCACCCTTGGGGATAATATTTGATGGAGACCCCCAGAAACTGGGATTTTTCCTGGTGCAAGTGCTCACCTGCATGCAAGAATATGGGTGGGATTTCCCAACCCAGGGGTCCTGAGTACGAATTGTCACCCTGGCCTTTGAAGGGGCAGCAGCCAGATGGATGGTGACACTCCACAACATCAATGCCCCAGAATTAAGGAACTTTGATTGCTTCATGACCGCCTTATGCCACCGCTTCGAGGACCCCCTTGCCAATAGAAAAGCCCACAGCCGCCTTAGAGTGGTAAAACAAGGCTGTTGCTCGGTAGCAGAATAAACCGAGGAATTTCATGACCTGGCCAGACAGGTAGACTGGCCAGAGGATATCCTAGTCTGTTGGCTCAAAGATGGACTAAATGATGACCTATACACTTCCTGCCTGGCCCATGGGGCCCCAAACTTTTTGCACAAATGGTACATGATGGCAGAGGAGGCAGAGATAGACATGACTTGAAACTGGTACCACAGTGGCAAGTCTTGGAAAAGATCCCCACCCCAGGGGAAATGGGAAGTCTTCAAACCCCAATCAACCATGACTCCAAGAATGTCTGGTTGCTTTAAGTGTGGAAAGGAGGGACACTGTGCAGCAGAATGCCATTCAAAGACCCCTGCCAGAAAGCTACACCACCAATCAGGGGGAAACCCAGAACATCCAGCCCTCGAAGAAAGAAGACTGGCCTGAGAGACCGAGTAGATGTGGGATTCCGATCACCCCCCAACCCTGAGGAAGAACCCCCAATGCTTTGAGGGGACCTGAGCCAGTCCAAAAGCGATCCGGCAGATGACTCGCTGGTAAGCAATCCAGTTGAACCAATCACCCTACTCCTGAGACTGTTTATCCCCAGCCGAGGGAAGGGGGAGGAAGTTGCAGCGTTGCTCTATTTGGGATGCACCCAATGGCTAATAAATCCCTCCCTTGCAGAGAAATTGGGGATCCAACTGAAAGAAACGGAAAATCCCATTGCTTTCTACCAATTAGATGGAACTATAGTGGGGGGGGGCAGCCAGGTTTACCACAGAACCATTGAAATAAGACAAGGAACCAATAGGGAGATGCTTCACATTCACTGTAGCCCAGGAATGGAAGAGCTGTTAGTTCCTAGCATTTCACATGTGTCCGCCTTCAAGATCCTTTACTATCGCTTTGCATCTTTCGGCTGATCATAAGACAACGGGGGGGGGGGCGCCACCAGTCTCTGGCACTCCTCTTGGTCACTTGGCAGATGTGCCAGTCACAGGGGTAACGGCGTACCGGGCTGTGGAGGTGGGCTGCTGCTGCGTGTGGTCTGAAACCCACTGGGGTGCCTGGCCCCGAGAGGACAACAGGTGACGGTGTGTTGAAAAGCTCTCGGACCCTGCTCAGAGCTTGGCTGTGGGCTGGAGGAAGGAGTAGTGTATTGGGGCTGTTGGTCTGGCAGCTGGGTGAGGACTGGCGTCGGTGGCATCGCTGTCGTCGGTGGCATCATTGGCGTGGGGTGGCATTGGTGGCTATCAGTGGAACGGTGGCAACGGTTGCCCGATGACTCTGGTGCCTGGACTGGGAAGGGCTGCTGGCCTGTGATGCTGGACTTCCTGGTAGCCATAGCCCCTGGTCGGTGAGGGCCTGTGGGAAGCCTTGGTTGGGAGGGACATCCACCTTGGGTGGAGGAGCCAGACCTGGACTGGGTGGGAGCAGGTTCCTCTTGGGTCTGGAGGGTTGTGAAGCACTTCCGTGATCCGGTCTTCACCATTCCTGGTAACTGGGGATCTGCATGTCCCTCAAGGGCCTGTTGACATAGGTTGAGGAAGGGCTTGCGGTGGAGGATGAGGAGTCCGCGTGTGGACCAGCTGAAAGAGGAGATCTCATGCCTGGTGCGGATGGTGTCCCTGATCCTCCCAGCAGGACAGTGTGACTGCCCCTCCTGCGGTCTGGCTCTCTGCCTTTCTGTGGAGGTGGAGCTTGGGGGGGTGGATGCGGGTACCGCTGTGGTGGACCGGATGTCCTCCTTTTCTCCACGCACCCAGGGGTCCTCCACACGGCCTCCAACCAGGTTCAACAGCCATCCAGGTTCTCCGCCGTGGCACGCTCCACAGAAACCTGCCTTGGAGAAAGGGATTGACTCTCGCCGAGGAGGACTGGCACCAGCAGGCTGCCGGAGAGAGAGGGTAGACAGAGGGGCTCCTGGTGCTCCTCGGTGGTGGATCTCATTCACCTTAGGAAGCTGGCATCTGGCCCATGACGTAGGTCTACTGTCGTGCAGCTTAACCGTGGCTGGCCAGATTTTCTTCAGTGCAGCTTCCCGTACCAGGTGTGCATGTGCTTCCCACCAGGTGAGGAGCCACATCCGATGTGTAGCCCAGACTTCTTGGCCCTTCTCTCTCCAGCAGCCTGCTTCCTTTGTGTCCCTGTACAGGCCGGTGTCGCTTCCGCCAACAGATAGTCATTCTCTCTCAGCCACTCCCAGCACCTCATCGCTCGTTTTTCCTCCTCAATAAAGTACTGCTCCTTCCCGTTGTTGCATACGCCTCTTCCTCCTTTGGCAAGGACGCAGATGGGCCTCATCAGAGGACCCCAGGTAGTATGGGCTGCCCTCCACGACGCACCACCAGCACCAGCAACAGCAGGATCATCCTCATCATCATTAGCAGGGATATAATCATCGATCATCATCATCAGCAGCAAGCAGCAGGATCAGCAGCAGCAGCAGCAGCACCACAGCACGCAGCAGGACCAGGATCAGCAGCAGCAGAGTGAGCACCAGCATCGCGCGCCAGCACGAGCAAGCAGCAGCAGCACAAGCAGGACGCGGAGCACGAACAAGGATGAGCAAGACCAAGGAGCACGAGCAGTACAACCAGGACGAGCAAGTCCAGGAGCATGGCAGATGAGCACGGACCACAGCAGCTTCAGCAGAGTACGCAGCAGCAGAAGCACCACGCCAGGAGCAACTCAGTAGAAAGCTCTAGCACGCAGAAGAGCAAGCCTGAGCAGCCAGAAGGCCCAGCAGACCCAGAGTCAGGGACAGGGGGCGGGAGGTGGCGCTGTCCCTCTTGCCAGGGATGGCGGCAGGTGTTGAGGCTTTCGCCTTCTTCCCAATGGTTGTGGGGTTGCGGCTGGGGCACGGGAGGCTGCCAGGGAAGCTGGGCAGGCACCAAGGCTGGCAGGAAGGTTGGCAGGCACCAAGGCTGGCAGGGCCAGACTGCGGCAGGGAGGCTGGCAGGCACAAGGCTGCAGGAATGCTGGCACCAAAGAGGCTTGGCAGGAAGCTGGCAGAAAGCCTGGCAGGAAAGCAGGCAAGGCAAGGCAAAGGCACCAAGGCTGGCAGGAAGACTGACTGGAAGGGGGCTGGAAGGCAGGCCTGGCAGCAAGGCTGGCAGGCAGCAGAGAGCAAGGCTGGCAGGGAGGCTGCCAGGAAGCTTGGAGGCAGGCTGGCAAAGGAAGGCTGTAAGCAAGGTTGCAGGCAGGCATGCAGGCAGGGCAGGCAGGATCGAATGTATCCAGCAGCGGTCTTCCTCCGAATGCTGGCCACGGTGTGCGCTGCTTCCCTTATATCCACTGCTTATGCAATAAATCCCCCCCGCATGCGCCAATTAACGCTCGGATCCGTTCGGTTCCGCTGTGGCATCTGCTAGGCTTCCGCTGTCATACCGCTTCATCCGATTGTGCATCTGCTCTGCATCCAGCTGTAATTCATTCCGCATCCGCTTTGCTGAGGTCCCCCCCGGAAGCCGAGCGGATGCAACATACCTCTCCCATCTGCTTCAATCCGCTGGGGCTTCCGTTCCGGCATCCCGCTTTCCATCCGCCCTGCGTCCTCCCCAGCGTACCGTTCCTTTCCGTGTTATCCACTCTGGTTATGCAAATTTTTGCCCCTTTTGAGAGGCAGATAACAATGGGGATGGAACATTTTGCTCGTCCATTGTGTCCTTTTTACTAATGTTTTGCCATCCGTTGGGCAGTTGTGACAGGGCCTTTAGAGACAGTATCTTAGATGGTTACATAAATTATCACAAGATAAATGGTTGAGTTCTACCATTTTGCCGAAGTGGCAAATAACAACTCCATACATTGTAGTACTGATTTACTCATTAAAGTAGCTTCAGGAAAAGATTTTGTACCATACCTGAACTTTCCTTGTGAAAGGCCTAACATCCATATCTTTGGATGAATGGATAACTCGACTCCAACTTAACTGGCCAGTGACCACGCAAAGCTTAAGATGAGGCCCATCAAGCTCATAAGAAGTTTGCAGACAACGAACAGATCTCCACGAAATTATATAAGTGGGCGACAAAGTTTCCTGTCCACGAGATACCTGCAAACCACTCAAAAGTTCAAAGACTTGGTCTAAATATGTTGGTCTTTCACGATTGAACGATTATAAATCCTGTAAACAGTCCAGCTGAAGTTACTGAAACTCTTCGACGAATTCATCCGTGTTTCATCGTTAGTTTGCTAAAACCTGAACATACTCTGATTTAAGACCCATCAGGCTGACCTCCCAATATCTAATACTACTGTGTGACAGGTGAACAACATTTTTGAAGTTAAAGAAATTCTAGACTCTCGGCAAATGGAGGGGGTTGGCTCCAAGTATCTTGTAGGCCTGGAAACATTTTCCCTTCTTCCACAAGCCGAATGGGTTAACAAAAACCGACGTTAAGCCTAAGTTTGATCAAAGATTTCCGTCCGCAATATCGCTGATAAGCCTAGGAGTGGTATTCTTTGTAATTGCGTTTAATGATTAATAATTGTCTTTATATTTTCTCCACTCTCTCTCTTCTAGACTGATGGTTTTCCTTTTCTAGGAGGCCGAATGTCAGCCTTCAAGATCTTCTACTATCGCTTTGCATCTTTCGGCTGTCATAAGAAACAGGGGGGTGGGGAGGTTAGGGATAAGTCTGGGAAGTGAGCTGGAGGTGTTACATTCTTTCTTGTGTAAATGAGGGAGGGGGAAGCCTACAATTACGAGTTAGGTTTTATTTTTTCGCTTACCGCCTTTCTTTCTCTGCGCAACTGCAACCGTTTATCAAGTATGCCAAGGTCACGGACAGAGGCCTCATCATCACCTGAAGATGCCCACAATGATCATAATTCAACAACTTCTAATTGGAAGTTTATCTGAATATTGGGGGTGGGAACACTTCCATCACTTTGTATATGTGAATTGCTTGCCTAATTTCTCAGATTTCAGAATTCTTTTGTTGCTTACACTCACATTTCAGTAAAATATATCTTTTCTCTAATTGAAAGAGTCTTAGTATTCTCTCTTGGATTTTGATGGAGCTCCCCTGACACAATGCTGCAGAAATGAATCTCAAAAATAAATTGGAGGAAAGGCAACCAGAGAGATGTAATATTTGCAAATAGCTCAGAGGAAAGGATAAACAAAGGAACAGAGAACGAGAGTCACATGACTCGAACAGTCGTTGAAACATGAACTTCCCAAATGATACCAGGATCTGGGCCAAGCATTTAGGAGGAGCTTGTGATGAACTCCCACGCCCTCGAGCGCACGGCTGCTCTATCAAATCCTAACAAGAGGCTAACTCCCAGATAACACAAATGTGCTGCATGTCTCTCACGACTGAAGAACTTAGAGCAATTTAATTGTTAAAATTTAAAAGGGGTTTCCATTGAACCCACACGACCAAGAATCGCTGCTATGTGTTCATTGCCCATAAAAAGAAAGATAGGCTCAGCACGCTTGTGTGTTAATTACAAAAATTGAACACGATTTGCACAGAGACTATTTAATCACTCCCTATCATGAGGACATGTTAGCTCCACCTGTGGAGATGAATTTTTTTTTTAAAGTTAAGGCCTTCACACTGCCCAATCGGATGCAAATGGACACGAAAACGATGAAGCAAAATGCCATCGTTGTATCTCGCTCTCAGCAAGGCGGCAAAAATTTGCCATAACCGGAGCGGATTAACACGGACGCGGGGAGGACGCAGGGGCGGATGGAAAGCGGATGCGGAACGGTAGCCCAGCGGATGGAAGCGGATTGGGAGCGGCATGGCGCATCCGAGGGCTTTCGGGGGGGCTCAGGCAAAGCAGACACGGAATGGATACAGCAGATGCGAAAACGGCGCTGAACCGTTATGAAGCGGATTGCACAGCGGCGATGCACAGCGCTGCATCAGCGGAAGCTAGCGATGCCGAGCGTTAATTGTGCATGCAGGGAGGATGCATTTGCATCAGCCCCGCGGACTATAATGGAAGCAGTTCGGAAGCAGGTTGCCATTCAGAGGAAGACCTGCTTCCAGACACAGCTGCCTAGCCGTCCTGCTCATGTCTGCCAGCGCAGTCCTTGCGCCGCTTGCTGCCAGCCCCACTTGCCACCTCCCCTGCCAGCCCTTTAGTGTCTGCCCCTGCCTGCCAGCTGGTGCCTGCCCTGCCTGCAAGCCTTTTAGTTGCCTGCCTCCCTGCGAAAGCCTTGGTGCCAGCCTCTTGGTGCCAGCCTTCCTGCAAGCTTTGGTTGCTGCCTGCCAGCGCCTTGGTGCGTTCCCTCCCTGCAGTTTCGCTGCCAGCCTTGGTGATGCTCCCTGAAGCCTTCCTGCCAGCCCCTTGGTTTCCTGCAGCCTCCTGCCGCCAGCAACCCACAAACCATGCTGAAGCACGACAAAGCCTCAGCCATCCTGCTGCCAGCCTGCAAGAGGGACAGGGCTCCATCCCACCCCTGGCCCTCACTGGTTCTGCCTGGGGCTTTCTGTCAAGCACGGGCTCGCTCTTCTGGGGCTGGGGCTTCTGCTGCTTCTGCTTCTGGAGAGCTGATGAAAGCACTCCATCAACAGCGCACCTCCAACACACCTGGACCTTCAACCCCTGAGACTGAGTGACCAAGAGGACCATGCCATACGACCTCATTTTTGTATTATAGCTTCTTGTTAATGACGTTCTATTTTGATTCATACACTTGCCTTCATTTTCTTTTTTAATAAAGTCTTTGGTGAACTTTTAGAAATGGTTCAGCCTTTGCATGCTTGTGGGTATGGGTTCAAGAATAGCAGTGGGATGGGCAGGGATAATCTTTGGATGGGTAATGCTGTGGAATAGATAAACCTCCAGTGGCAATGCATAGTGGGACTGGTAATGGTCACTCCTCGCCAGCTGCCACCACTTTGCCTTTTTTTCTAATGAATAATGTAATAATCTCCCACAATGTCAACACAAATCACAACTCTTTAATTAAATGCCCTGACATTGTAGGGCCACCAACTACATGACCCAATCTCATCAGTGTAATGAGACAGGCTGAAGGAAGCATCCATTAAGCACTATCATCCTGTCCTTTGCCACTCATCTGCTCCAGCTGGGGAGTTGCACAGTGTATCAGAGGTTCGTGCTGTTTCTCTTCCCTTCACGTGAGGCTCTGTTTGGGGGCCTTGCACATCCTCAGTGGTCTATCAGGTTTCGCCCTTGCTCTCCATTCCCCAGGCTCCATGTCCCATTGCTTGCTGGAGGTCCACTGTGCCTGTTCTGCAACACTGGATACGGTGTGTATGAGATTGCTCGGGATGAAGCAGCTTCCATGATCCTCCTCACGGTCTCTGGGCGATGCCTGCATGGTGGTGAGAAGTACCTGGAACCTGTTGGCCAGGATGCCCAACGGCGTTCTCCACCACCTCACCTTGCCCTGGACAGCCTGAAGTTCGAGATCCTCTCTTCACGGGTAAGGTATTTGGAGGTGTAGGCTTCATCAGGTAGGTTGTGAGGGAGAAGGTGTCCATCCCCGCACGATGAAGTAGGGCACATCTTGGTGTGGCGTTGGGCAGGGGGTCTGGATCTGGGAGCCCACGATGAAGGTGCGTTCCAGCTCCTCCTTGAGGTGAACTGGCATTGTATACACTGGGCATCTGAAATGAGCCTTGCCTGAAAACATCGATGTACATGACTTGTAGTCACATCGCCATGGCGAAGAGGATGATGCGAAGAAAACCTTGTAATTGAAATAAGTGGACCCCAACTATGGCTGGCGCTTTGGCCAGGCCACGTGCTTCCCATCTATGGCTCCAACGGTGTGTGGGAAGTTCCACCTCAGATACCACCTGTGCTCTGCAACTTTCTTCCATCTTTCTTCAGTGGAGGGGCACGGAGGAGCCTTCCCTCCCTTGTATTCTTCGATGATGGCCTGCACTCACTTCTCTGACCACAAGCTGATGGTGTTTTGGGTGACCACCTCCAGCAGTTACTGCATGCTCCTGTAAGGTGGTCCTGAGGCAACAGGTGGCGCAGAGTGAGTGCCACCTTGAGCCCAGGTTCCAGGCTGGGGGGGAATTGGTGCTTCTGCTTGGTCAACCTGGGTGTCAGGCGCTGCCACAATTCGTCAACATTGGCCCTGGGAGGCATCCTCATGAAGTTTGGAATGCCGAAGTGTCTTTGTTCCTGAGCTCCACCATCAGCTTGTTGTACAGTCCATACTCTGCTCTTTCTGGCGAACGCATCTTCGTACCCCAGACGCTTTCTTGGCCACCTCTTTTCTTCCCGTAGTAGAGTTCACAGAGCCTGTAGTGGCTCACGATTCTGTTGCAGATAGGATGGTGGCTGCCAAAAGGACTGTGTTATGATCCACGGTGGATCATGAGCTGGTTGCTGTGGAAGAGGAAGGAGGCAGATGAAGCTGCAGAGGTCTTGCAGCCAGGGCTGCTGGTCTGAACGTGAGATCGATGTGTGTGCTCCCGCTTTTTATAGGCAGTATAGTGGTCCGTTTGCCATCCTCTAGGCATCTCTAGGCTCCTCTAGACATCCTTATATCCCGAGATAGGTCCCTCTGCCGGACCGTTTTTTCGCATTTACATGGCTTGTTTCCATGCTGGCATCTGCTAGCATTCCGTTCTGAATCGCGTTCTGTGTCTGTTCTGCTCCTCCCTGTGTCCGAGCGGATGCGAGTGCATGGATGCACCGGATGCCTTGCGGATATAGCGGATACGTAACGATGCGTAAACGGATGCGTAGCGGATGCGTAGCGGATGCAGAACGACGAATTGGATACCATTTTCCACACAAAAGTTTTGGGGCAGCGTCAAACTTTCTGAGGCGAAGAACATCAATAAACGGATGCTGGACGGATAGAGAGGAAGCAAAACGGAGGCAGTGAGTAAATCATGTTAACCAATGGATGGCAAGCTTTTTTGTCCATTTTACATCCTCTTTGCATCCGTTGGTGAAGTGTGACATGGGCTTTAGACCTATGAGAGGCATATTCCCGCATCACAATAAAGGAAGGGGATTAGTGGAAGACAACTTTTAACACACCATTGGGATGCTACCAATTTAAAGTGCTCCCCTTTCGACTGCAAGGAGCGCCTGCTGTGTTTATGCAATTGATCAATGAAACCTTTCATGAATTTTTATATAAAGGGTTCTAGTATATCTTGATGAAACTTTATTCGACATGGAAATGATGGAAGAACACATCAAGCTACTCCGTGCAGTCCTAACAAAACTCTTAGATGCTAAACTATATGCAAAACTCTCTAAATGCAAATTCCACCAAGAAAAAATTGAGGAATTGGGATATAGAATATCCCACGAGGGAATAGAGATGGACCCACAGAAAGTAAAAGCTGTACTGGAGTGGGACCTACCACACACCTGCAAACAACTGCAAAGCTTTCTTTTAACGCCAATTCATTCCAGCTTTTGCAAACATTGCCCTCCCTATCACAAACTTGCTAAAAACAAAGGAGGGGGAGAAACCCAAACCAAGGCAACCCCTTATGTGGACAATGGAATGCCAAGCGGCATTCGAGAAACTCAAAAGTCTATTCTCAGCAGAACTGGTCCTGAAGCAGCCAGATCCCCAACAACCTTTTGTAATCCAAGCAGATGCTAGCGATGTTGCAGTTGGAGCAGTCCTCCTCCAAAAGAATGGAAGTGGGCAATTACAACCATGTGCTTATATATCCAAGAAACTGATGGAAACCAAGCAAAGTTGAGCTGCCCCACCTCTGCTGCTGCAAAGAGAAGACAAGGAAAATATCCTGGACTTTTACAAACAGTAGCAGACCCTTCTCCACCTTGGAAAGAGATCTCTTTACAGTGGAGCTTTCCGAAAGTTCTGGGAATACTGTCGTTCGGGTTGTAACTGATCTTTTTTCCAAACAGGTTCACTTTATTCAATGCCAACAGATCCTAACTGCTAAGGCATTGGCAAAGATGTTCCTAATACACATTTGTCGCCTTCATGGAGCCCCTCAACAGATAATCTCAGATAGAGGTGTTCAGTTCACATCCAAATTTTGGCGGCTGTTTTAAAATCTATTAGGCTCCACCCAGGGGTTGTCGTCAGAAAATCACCCCCAGACTGACGGATCGATAGAGAGAGTGAACAGCATATTCGAACAATATTTGAGATGTTTTATTAATCACCAACAGGAAAATTGGACTGACCTTCTTCCTTTTGCAGAAGTAGCATACAATAACTCAGTCCATAGTAGCACGGGGTTCACCCAATTCCAGATAGCCACGGGCCAAGAATTCAACCCAAGGCCAGAACTACCCACAAAAGATCCTGAAATCCCCTCCCTTAAGCCCCTGTCACACAGCACCAATTGATGGAAAGAGGATGTAAAATGGAGAGAAACACTTGCCATCCATTGGTTAACGCGATGCTTCCGTTCTGTACTCAC
>BHFT01045948.1:0-13531 GCA_004320025.1 Laticauda laticaudata | reverse complement strand
AGGAGAGATAGTCAGGTCTGCTCCTCCACCCAGTGATGTCATTGCCCTTCCAAGGCTTTCCAAAGGCCCTCACCTACCAAGGCTACGGCTACCAGGAGCTCCAGCAGCACAGGCAGGCCCTTCCCAGTCCAGGCACAGTTCACGCGTACGCGACCGGTGCCACTGCGCACCTGCCACTGATCGCCACCACGATGCCACCGATGCCACAGATGCCACGATGCCTCACCTCGCTCACCTGCAGACCAGGCAGCCCACTACACTCCTGCCTTCCTCCACCCCACAGCCAAGCCCGCCTCAGAACATCTGTCATCGGTCTGGGACTGACACCCCCATGTCCTGGAGGAAGGGTCCTCCAATTACAGGGACTGAGCCAGCTCTCCTAGAGCTTCCTCCACACACCATCCCCTGTTGTTCCTTGCGGGGCCAGGCACCAATGGCACCTCAAGACCAGCACTCCAGCAGCAGCCACCTCCACAGCACCTGGACCCTTCACCCTGAGACTATGGGCACGCCTCAGAGTGACTGAGAAGAGTGCCAGAGACTGTTGCTACTGTTGACTTTATCTTTGCTTGGGACACTTTACTTGGGTCATTTTCTTTTAAAGTTTGTTATTAATAAAGATTATCTTTGCTTCACACACTTGCTTCAGTTCTTTTAGTCAATAAAGTCTTGGTGGAAACTTTTAGAAATGGTTTACGCTTTGCATGCTTGTGGGATGGGTTAAGATAGCAGTGGGATGGCAGGGATACTTTGGGAGGGTAATAGCTCTGGGATGGGTAAGGATAGCAGTGGGATAGGCAAGCGGATACCTGTGGGATTGGTAATAGCTGTGGGATGGGCAAGGGATACCTGTGGAATGGGCAGGATACCTGTTGGATGGGTAATAGCTGTGGGATAGATAAACCTCCCGTGCAAGCATAGTGGGACTGTATGGTCCACCCTCCCAGGTGCCAACATTTCAACATAACACAACTCTTTATTAAATGCCTTGTTCATTGTAAGGCCACTCAACATTCATGGCACACATCTCATCAGTGTGATGAGACAAGCTGAAGGAAGCATCCATTAAGCATCTACCATCCTGTCTTGCCACTCTACTGCTCCAGCGGGGAGTTGGCGTGCATTCGCAGTCGTTCAGTGTCTTCAGGAGGAGGTTGCACTGCTTCTTCCCTTTAAAGTGAAGTTCCTGTTGGGGCCTGCACATCCACATGTCTATCAGCTTTTGCCCTTGCCTCCATTCACCAGGCTCCATGTCCCATTGCCTTGTTGAGGTCCACGACCCTGTTCTGCAAGACTGGTAGCGGGTTGCGCATGAGATTGTGCAAGGATGTAGCAAGCTTCCACGATCCTCCTCACGGTCTCTGGTGATGCTGCATGTTGTGAGAAGTACCTGGAACTTGTTGGCCAGGATGCCAAGGCGTTCTCCACCACCCATCTTGTCCTGGACAGCCTGTAGTTGAAGATCCTCTTCTTCACGGGGTGAGGCATCTGGAAGTGTAGGGCTTCATGAGGTAGGTTCTGAGGGAGAAGGCGTCACCCCCCACGATGAATATGGCACATCTTGTGTGCTTGGGCAGGGGGTCTGGATCTGGAAGCCCATGATAGGTTGTGTTCCAGCCCCTCCTTGAGTGACTGGCGTTGTATCCCTGGGCATCTAAGAATGAGCCGTTGCCTGGAGGCATCGAGTTACATGAACTTGTAGTCAACATCGACCATGGCGAAGAGGATGATGCTGAAGAAGCCCTTGTAGTTTGATAAGTGGACCCTGACTTGGCTGGAGCTTTGCAGGCCATGTTGCTTCCCATCTATGGCTCAACGGTGTGGGGGAAGTTCCACTTCTGATACCACTGCTCTGCGCTTTCTTCCATGCTTCTTCAGTGGAGGGGCACTGGAGGAGCTCCTCCACGTATTCTTCGATGATGGCCTGCAACCACTTTTCTGACCACAATGCTGATGTTGTTGTGTGGTCACCCTCCAGCCATACTGCATGCTCCTGTATGTGGTCCGGAAGCCAGGTGGCGCAGAGTCAGTGCCACCGTTGAGCCCAGGGTCCAGGCTGGGCCGGACGTTGGTGCTCTGTTTGGTCAACCTGGGTTCAGCCGCTCCCACAACTTCATCAAACATGGCTGGCGGCATCCTCATGAAGTTCTGAATGCATGAGTGTCTTCGTTCCTCAGTTCCACCATCAGCTTGTTATACAGTCCGTACTCGGCTATTCTCCCGATCCATCTTCGGACCCAGAACACTTCTTTGGCCGCCTCCTTTTCTTCGGATAGAACAGGTGAAAGAGCCTGTAGATGGCTTCGCACTGTTGTAGAACGATGGTGCTACAAAAGGAGTGTGTGATGATCATTGGTGGAGATGACTGGATGCTGTGGAAGAGCAAGAGCAAGGCTGAAGAGGTCTGCACCAAGGGCTGCTGGACTGAAAGTGAGATCCAGGTGAGTTCCTCCCGTTTTTATAGGAAAATATAGGTTTTCCGCTTGGTGTCCTTTTGCATCCTCTAGACTTCCTGCAGACATCCTAAATATCCGAGATACTATGCGAACATTTTTTCCGTTTTAAATGCTTTGTATGTGAGCTGCATCTGCTTTCATCCTTTCTCCGTCCATGCTATTAACGCTGGGAGTGTCCGTTCCGCGTCGTTTCCGATTCCTCCCTGTGTCCATTTTCGCTGGATTGGATTGAGTTGCGCGGTATGCGCAGTGATGCCTAGCAGATATAGGCAGATGCATCAACAGATGACGACGGATGTCTAACGGATGTTCCCCGTTATGCGTACGGATTGTAAATGGGACGCGTTGGATAACATTCTTTCCGCTCAAAAGTTTTGGTGCCTTGTCAGGCTCAAAACCTTTTTGAGTGCGATGAAATGTGCAGTAGACGGTTCGCTGGACGGATAGAGAGGATGAAAAATGGATGGCAGTTGAGTACAGAACGGAAGCATTCGTGCTAAAACCAACGGATGGCAAGTGTTTCTCTCCATTTTACATCCTCTTTGCATCTGTTGGTGCTGTGTGACAGGGGCTTAAGTAAGGCAACAACAATAACAAAACACTACCACCATTCTTCTAAAGAAGCCGTTTAAAAAAAATTGCAACCAAGCTTCCCAACTCAGCGTTAAATAGTTTGCCTGTTTAAACATATTTTGGAAAAGCTTTATGTGACATATGAGCCAGTGATAAGAGAATGACAAAATTAGATCTCAGGGGCACAAAGAGTGACCTGTGGTTTTTGGCTTGAAATGTAGGAGGATAATTTTACAGAGCATAAAATGATTCCAGAGAGGGGGACATTTTGCTTCGTTACCCATGGCCCAGACCTTAGTGTCCTGAGTTCAGGTTCTACAAAGAGGAGGTATTGTAGACAGAGGCAGCTTCTCAAAGAAAATTAAGGGGATGAGGTATGAGTGCTTTTGATCTTTCCTAGGAGAGATATCTTCTAATCTAGGGCATGGCAAATGGCACTGTTCACCTGCACACATCTGTCCTTCAAGCAGTCTGCTAGCCTAAAATTTGCTGTCCAGATTTCCAAGCCCCAGGAATGAGACGGGTGGATCGGTCTGTCCTTAAAGTGTTGAGGAAAGACCAGCAAGGGAAGATGATTAGTGGATTCCCCCAGCTGTGTTTTTCTTTGTCACAAGGCTGACACTGGGTATCTGAAATAAAAATAGCTGCAGCCCTTTACAATATAAAAGTAGTCCTCAACTTACGGCCACAATCGAGCCCAACATTTCTGTTGCTAAGCAAGATGTTTGTTAAGTGAATTTGGCCCCATTTTATGACCTTTGTTGCCACAATTCTTCAATGTTAAAAACTGCAGTTGTCAAGTGAATTTGGCTTCTCCATAGACTTTGCTTGTCAGATCATCCAGGGGGAATCACATGACCCTGGAGCCCTGCCATCGTCATAAATATGAGCCAGTTGCCAAGCATCCAAATTTTGATCACATGACCAGGGGGATGCTGTGACAGTTGTACGCGTGAAAAATGGTCATAAGTCACTTTTTTTCAGTGCCACTGTAACTTTGAATGGTCACTAAGCAAACTGCTTTAAGTTGAGGACTAGCTATAAAGGCAGATGGAAAAACACTAACCCTAACCAGCTGCCCTACATGAGAAAACAAACCCACCCAAAGTAGATGCCACACACAAATATTGGAACAGAGGTGAAGCTGCTGGAATTTCCTACTCAGAGCTTCTCTCCAGCCAGCGCCAGCAGAGTCCATCATGGGACACCGTAACTTCATTTTCCACTCACACAAAGGAAGACAAATTACAGATAACAGATAATCAGAGTTTGAAGGGACTTTGTAGGTCATCTAGTCCAACCCTCGCCCAAGTGGGAGACCCTACACCATTTCTGACAAATGGCAGTCCAATCTCTTCTTGAAGGTCTCAAGTGATGGCGCTCCCACAACATCGGAGGGCAAAGCTGTTCCGTTAGTTGATTGTTCTCACTGTCAGAAAGTTTCTCCTTGTTTCCAGGTTAAATCTATCCATGTCACCCCTGGTCCTTCTCTTTGCTAGACTAGCCAAACCCAGTTTCTGTAACCATTCTTCATATGTTTTTGTCTTCAGTCCCCTAATCATCCTGGTTGCTCTTCTCTGTACTTTTTCTCAACGTCTTTTTTATAGTGTGGTGACCAAAACTGAATGTAGTACTCTAGGTGTGGTCTTACTAAGGCTTTATAGAGTAGTATTAGTACCTCCCTTGATCTTGATTGTATCCCTCTGTTAATGCAATTTAGGATTGCATTAGCTTTTTTGGCGGCTGCTGTACATTGCTGGCTTCTATTTAGCTGGTTGTCCACGAAGACTCCAAGATCCCTCTCACAGTTACTCCCATGAGTTTGCAATGAATGAGAGGTCATACTTATTGATCTGCATCTTTGGGGGCTGGGGTAAGCAGTCTGGATGGGTGAGGACAGCTAGCAGCGATGGCAGTGGGCTTTCATCTTCTGTAATGGCAGCTGCCGTGGGAATCAGTCCAGGCAAGGCAGGCAGGCAGACCTGGGAGGCAGGCCGGGTGGGCAAGAGTAGTTAGCAGCGGTGCAACAGAAGGCAGGCAGCAATGGCTGGCTGGCTGCCTGGCTGCCTCAGCAGCTGCTGCTGCTGCTTGTGTGAGCGATGGCACTAGGTGGGAAAATTTTTGTAGGTAGCGCATATGTGCTATAATTAGGGGCGGGGAGAAGTGGGCGAGGGAGAAGGCAGTCAGCTATTATCACGCATGGGCTGGGAACTGCAGAGTGCGGCTGACAGCAGGGGAGAATGTCGTCCCCAATTGTTGCGCATGCAAGGATTGTCACGCATGCATGAAAAATGTCATGCATGCACAGTAAAAAAATGTTTTTGGGAGTGTAGGAGCAGTGATGAGGGATGGGGCCAGCGAAGGGAGGGGTGGGCGGGGGATGAATGAAGCAAAGATTGTCGCGCATGTGCAAAAAAATGCTGCATATGCACAGTAAAATATGGTTTTTGGTCTGTAGGAGCAGCGGAGAGGGGTGGGTCAGTTTTACCAATTCTAAGAACTACCGGTGACGTTAACAACTGGTTGAATCCCACCCCTGGCATCAAGCTCACATGAAGGTTAGTACCACTTTATCCAACATTAGTAAAACCATACCTGGAATATTGGGTCCAGTTTTTGGATACCACAATATAAAAAAGATGTTGTTACTCTAAATAAGAGTGCAGAGAAGAGCAACAAAGATGATTGGAGCTAAAACAGATGAAGAAGGGTGGCAGGAATTGGGAATGTCTCATCTAACAAAGAGAAGGACTAGGTGACATGATAGTCGATTTCCAAAGCTAATACGATCCTGGGTTGTATAAATAGAGGCATAGAGTCAACATCATATGAAGTATTAGTGCCGCTTTACAAAACCCTAATAAGACCACACCTGGAATACTGCAACCAATTTTCGTCACCATACTACAAAACAGATGTTGAGACTTTGGAAAAAGTTCAGTGAGAGCAACTAAGATGATCAAAGGCCTGGAGATTAAAACACATGAAGAATGGCTGCAGGTTTTGGGTCTGGCTAGTCTAAAGAAAAGAAGAATGAGGGGTGACATGATAGTCATATTCCAGTATTTGAGGAGCTGCCACAAAGAAGAGGAGGTAGAATAGTTCGCCAAAACACCAGAGGGCAGAACAAGAAATAATGGTTGGAAACTAATCAAAGAGCAATCTGGAATTAAGGAGAAACTTCCTAACAGTGAGGACAATTAACCAGTGGAACAGCTTGCCTCCAGAAATCATAGGCACTAGGCATTGCAACACTGGAGGTTTAAACGCCCCGTCACACTGCCACCCAACGGATTGGATAAGAGGATTGTAAAATTGGAGAAAAATAACTGCCATCGCGTTGGTTATCGATGCTTCCCTTGTTTGTACTCACGTGCCTCCATTTTTGCTTCCTCTCATATCGTGCCAGCATCGTCTATGACGTTTCATCCGCTCAGAGGGTTTTTGAGCTGCTTCAAAACTTTTCGAGCGAAAATGTATCCCAAGCATCTGTTCTTGCATCCTCTAGGGCATACGGGACATCCGTTTCTGCATCCATTATTGATCATGCTTATATCCGACTAGCATCCGCTGCCGCAATCCACGCACTCAAATCCGTTCTAGCAAAGTAAACGGACGCAGGAGGAAGCGGAACGACGTGCAGCGTTTATAGACGGACGGAGAAAGGATGAAAACGATGCAACTACTGCAATCCATGTCATCCACTACGCATGCTGCTCGCATCCGCCTCTGCATCCTCTACGCTTCCGCTCTGCATACCGCTTCTGCCATCCCTATCCATCCTCCTACACATCCGCTCTGCTCCGCTCTGCCATACCGCTCTCATTCTGCCCTCATTCTAGCTTCCATCCGCTTAAGGTTCCGTTTCCGCACGCTTTCCATCCGCTCTGCGTCTCCCCCCATCCGTCATCCTTTCCGTGTATCCGCTCTGCTTATGCAAATTTTGCCACCTTTTGAGACAGGATAACAATGGATGGAACATTTTTCTCATCCACTGTGTCCTGTTTTCCAAACGTTTTTGCATCCGTTGCGGGCAGTGTGACCAGGCCTTAAGAATAGGACTGGACAGTCCACTTTGTCTGAGTGGTATCTCTGCTTGAAGCAAGGGCTGGACTAGAAGATACCTTCCAAGGTCCTTCCAGCTCCTATTTCCTTACTATTTAATCTGAGGGGCTGATCCAAGAGAAAAGGGGATCATGACCATTTCTCAATTGCACCTGAGGGCAAAATTAACAGATGAAGCTTTATCAAAAAGAGATCAAACCAATTAAGGAGAAATTTCCTGGCCAGAACAATTTAATTAGCGAACAGACGTTGGTGGAAGAAATTGAAGAGCCATTCTCTGTCATCTTATAGGATATCTTCTTGCTTAAACAGGAAGTAAGATTACGAAAACTCCAGGTTCCATTCCAATTTCAGACCATTTCGTAAGTTCTGAAACTTTAAAAAATGTTTTCTGTTTGCCAGAATTTTGTCCCATTATAACGAAATGAGAATTTTTGCCATTTTTTAAAAGCTCATTGTTTATCCTGCCAGCCAGCCAACTCTTCTATTTTATTTCTAGTGTTCGGGTGTAAAATCCAATTATTAACATCCTGCCTTTATATTTGTATAAGCAACTCAAGGAGAACGAGAACATTATAAATATTCCTTCTTTCCTCACTATTTTTTCCCCACAACAACTTGTTGGGCTGAGAGAAAAAGTGATCAGACCCAAAATCCTCCACGGTTTATGGCTAAGGCAGAACTAGAATTCATTGTGTTCTGGTCCGTTCTTTCTGCTGCCCTTAACCATTAGACCAAACCTCCTCACTCTCACTCTCTCTCTCATAATGTGCTAGATATGCAGAAAGAGCTTAAAAGCAAAGAACAGGTAGATAATCAAGGAAAGTGTTTTATAAAACAGAAATTGACATTTAACATGTGTAAGTTTTCGCCGACATAGACTAGATCACTTTGCCACCTTTTCTTAAAGTTCCCAAAACTAAAAAACAAGCTTGGTTGCCCAATATGCAAGTAAAAAAAGAAGTAGCTTTAGATATTAACCTTTCTTTCCTTTAATGGTGCAAGGGATGGGTCTTCTCGTTTTTGGATCTTAACTCATATATCCATCTTCCATCCATTTTTTAGAACTTTTTGCTTTTTTTTTTACAGTAATAGGCAAGTTTTATAGTCTCACAAGAAGAATGATGATTTTTGAGTTTCTACAAACTTGCCATCTGATACATTGTTAACTTGGTTTTACAAAGCCAGCCTCCAAGTTAGTAAATTAATTTTGCCCAGTGGGAATAGGATGACCAGCTTATTCCTTAGTTATCAATAATGACATGATTGGTGCTTGAATTTCCATTAGGATAGTTAGCTGAGGTGTTCTAACTGGACCAGACTGAGAGGTACAATTCTACTCTTACTCTCAACCAGTTTTCTGTATAGCTTGTTGCAATTTAACTGTCCACTCTTGAGGAAGAAGTTCAGGTGTCTGATTGGGAAAGTAGTTCGGAAGGAGTTGTGGGTGCACATCTCCTATGCAACAGAATGAATATCCAGGATTATGGTGATGGAGCCCTAATGGACTCACAACTACATGTTGTATAAGGTGAAAGTATATTAAATTAAAAAGTTCTAACACAGCTTTTGGACCCCTTTTGCAGGCGATTCAGGTCTCTCTCTCTCTAACAGACCCTAATATTGGTGTGGTGGTTAAGCCACTTGCATTTTCCTGCTGGTGACAGTTGTGAAACGTCCGGCACACAGTCTGTGCAGTGCTCTTAGAAATTGGGTGGTGGAGAATGTTCCCGGACACCTCTCAGTTGATGCTGAGGAATTTTAAGAAGGGAAGCCTGAAGGCAGTTTTAATCTAGACATCATTCAAATCAACCCAGATTGTTTACTGACCCAGGTAATCGTTCATATACAGATCACATACTCAGTATATGTTGACCAGTGGCAATGGTAGTAAAACAGAATCCTGACATGGGTTTACAAATGCTGAGTTGAACTCATGAGGTCTTGCATAGCCCAAATGAATAGAAATCCAGATATCTCGATCAAGGCAATGTCAGATTAAAATAAATACCTGTCTTGAAAACTGAACCTCAGAAAAAGTTAATTCCCCCCCCCTATTGATGATGGGCAATCAATCAAGTTCCCAAGGCAGGACGCAGGAATACAGAAGAAAGGCCAAAAAACAGAACAAGGGCAGGCCTAAGGAACATCTTCAGCCTCCGCCCCCCCCCCCCTTGGTCTGAATGAAGATAGGGGGCATCTAGATTTGTAGTTACTAAGTTGTTGCCTCCCCTTTTCTCCTGATGTTATAAATATACAAGGGGTTGATGGCTCTGTAAATTGCCACCCTTTTCTAAAGCCTGAGATGTTCCCTGAATAGAAGGGACTTTGAACATCGATTCCGATACATGCCCGAATGTCCCATTCCCTTATTGGGCTGGGACATATTATGTAAAATGGAAGCAACTTTGTCATTTGAGGAAGATAAAATGGCACTAGTCATGAGGCATTCTACAAATGAGATGTGGCAAGTAATGGTGGCCCAAGAGGTTTGAGTCCTCAATACTTGGCAGGAGTTTGATGTGCACCAGTTATGGGCAAAAGGTAATCTGCCAGGATATGCAGTGCACCATATACCACTAGTCATTCAAGTTAAGCCTCTGGCAGTACCTGTTTGTCTCCGGCAGAGAAGTTATCCTCGCCTCATTGCACAAGCAATTCAAGACAAAGAGGAGGGACAGTTACACAGGTTAGGGAATCTCGACAAGAACGTGGAATTCTTGTAGTTGTTGCAGCTAACTTTCTTGCTGCAGGAGGTCGAGCGAACCCTTAGGGGTGACTCCAACACGTAAGGGCGTGAAAATACCCTTTGGAGCAGTTATTGAGCCAGTGGAGTGAGGAAAACCTACTCCCCTGGATTAAAAGTTTAAGTAATGTGGAAAGGGAACTTCATGAAGACAGTAGCGTCACAAAAACAGGAAAAGCCCAAGGGGAACATCAGGTCACCCACAAAACAAACTTACATAGGAAAAGGAATTAAATAAAGAGGTATTAAAGAATCCCTATAGACAAAAGTCTGAGTAATTAAGAAAACTAGACAAATAAGAAAAGGAAACAAAAAGATAATTTAGAAAACCCTTACAAACACAGGACATACCAAATAAGCAAAACAAACAGACAAAAGACACAAAATATAAATTACAAAAAGAGACAGACAGGAGATTGCCACAGAACAAATATGAAAAACTATCTTAAAGCTAAAAGAGATTAGAGAAAACCAATAATACAATCTGGCCACCCTGCGGAGTTTGTCTTCTNTACAAACATTCACACAAAATCAACTTACAAAGGGAGAAAAGGGTATAAAAAAACAGGGACTTACCATAAGAAGCTAGCTAGCCCATGAACACAGGCTTCTCGCTGTTCCCCCCCTTCCCGAAAAATAAAAAGATCCAGCTTTCAAGCAGTTGTCTGTATCCTTGCTCCGGAGCTCTCCCAGTGGGAAAATTGAATCCTCGAAAGTGAAGTATTTTAGCACCTTTCAACAGTTTAAAGAATGTTCTTCATTTTTTCAACTTCGACTCATCTGAGAAGGATTTGTAATTCCCTACTTTTGCAAAAGCATTAATCTTGTCATGTCTAACATTATATTCACAAGGGCTAATCTAAGACACCATAAAAGTGAGACTTAATTGTTAAATAAAGTCTCAAAGGGGGGAATAAGGCAGGACATAAAAATATACTAATTTTAGAGAAATAATGACACAAGTTTTATAGATAGTGAAATATGTGGTTTTAGCAAGAGAAAGAACAAGTAAGTGTGAAAAGCAAACCACAATGATCATCTACTGGTCACAAAGTCATATTTGCCAAGATACCTTGTCTCGCTTGTAACAAAACCACAAGCTTGGGAGTTTAGCAAGATGGGTTTGTGATATCCAGCCCTCCTAGCCTAGCAACAGGGGAGGGGGAAAGCTGTGTTTCAAGTAAACAATGAATGACTGACAAGTTATATTTCTGTGTTTTGCCCCTTCTGAAGAAGTATATAGGCATGTGCTGTTCTATAAGAAATTTGTTCAGAAGTGACTCTCACTAAAATACTCTGAACCTGTTTGTGCAAATAAAACCAACTTATTTTTGGATTCCAAGGTCTGAGTCTCGTAATTTCCTGCTACTCTTCCATTGGAAATGAGTGTCAATATTTCATTGAAAACTAAATGTTTGGGTTTCACTTGTTTCTACCTCTCCAAGTCCAAATCGCACACCAACTCTGAAGGCCAAGTTTTAAAGTAAGAGCAAAGAACAGAATGATCAATTTAAGAATGGAGATGTTTATCCTGGTTCCACCTAGTTACCTATGTCCCCCCATATTGTTAGTTCACTCGGGGAGGAGGGAGAAAGGAGGAGGAAGATGGAAGATGGATGGAGGAGGAAAAGGAAAGGAGAAGAAGAAGAAGAAGAAACAGAAATCATCAGCAATGATATAGTTTAACAGTTGATCTCCCAAAGAGGCCATTAAGGGGTGGCTCATGAATGAACATTCTAAGATCCATTTTACTATTTATGTCACCATTATTGTGCCTTTTGTAACAGAAGCTCAAAGTGACCTACTTATTGCTCCCTTCTCCTATGAGAATAATAATCCTATGAGGTAGTTTGGCCTAAGGGAGAATGAATGGTTTCTTAGTTCTCCAAGGAACTTCCATGATTGAGAGGGATTTCCCTGCTCCTCATCCAACATCTAGACAATACAATAGTTCTGTTTGGCTGTCCTGCACATGGAATTTGCTTAATTTGTTTTAAAGCCATCTGGGCCAATGGCCTTCAACTTATAACCAATGAATTCCCTATAGGAATTATATGCAACATGGAAAATGTGTTTCCCTTCCTTAAATTCAGTATAGAAAACATATAATTAAACTCTGATTATGAGAGTCTGGGGACACTTTAGTTGTGTTTGGATACCTACAAGAAGAACAGGAAAAAGTTCTATACCAAAGGTATCAAGCTCAAGGTCCATAGATTGGATTTGGCCTGCAGGGTGTTTAAATCTGGTCTGTGGGGCTGGCCTGGAAATATCAAAGGACCAGCCCACGGTGCCTCTGCTGGTGAAAACAGGCTGGTCATTTTTGGCCTGGAGAGTACTGCAGGAGGCAGGGAGGCCGAAAACAGGCGATGCAGGGGCCTTGCAGGGCCTCTGAATGGCTCATTTTCGGCATGAAGAGTGCTGCAGGAGGCCAGAGCGGCCAAAAATGGGCTGCACTGGAGCCTTGTGGGGCCTCTATGCTACCCGTTTTTGGCTGGGAGAGTCCTGCAGGAAGCCATGGAGGCCAAAAATGAGGTGTGGGAAACCATGTATGACCCCATGCCCTGTTTTGGCTGGCAGGATGCTCCAGGAGGCACTGGTTCCATCTCCCCACCGCTCCCCCTCACCCCGATCCACTGAGGAGAGCTACAATGCTGGTCTGGCCCTTGAAGAAATCCGTTTTGACACCCTGGTCTATACCAAAGAACTAAAGGCGCTGTCACACTGCCCAACGGATGCAAAACATTTGTAAAAAGGACAGAGCGGACGAGAAAAATGTTCCATCCATTGTTATCCGCTCTCAAAAGGGGCAAAAATAAACAGAGCAAGACTAACATGAATGAATACACTGGACAGGGGGATGGGCGCAGTAGCGGTGGAAAGGTGGTACATGAGAAGAAGCTAGCAGGATGGCGAGCGGACACATCCCTCTAGGCTTCCGTCGAGGCGTGCGACTCTCCAGCTCAAACGGACGCGAAGCGTGATACAGTTGATCAGAAGGGCACGCCGAGCAGCGGATGAGCGGATGCACAGCGGATGCGAGCGGAATGAGACGCGTGATTGACACGTGTAAAGCCTAGCATTGCATAGCACAGCGGAAGTGAGTGGCTGTCCGACGCTCGGATGCGGGCGTTCACTGCGCATTGCGGGAGGGGATGTATTGGCTCAGACCCGCAGATATTAAAGGGAGCAGGATGCCGCCACAGATGCAGGTCAGCGGTCAGTTCGAGAGGGAAAGCACGCGGGATATCCGAGGAACGAGCATCGAGTGCGCCTTGCCAGCGCTGCCGGCTGACTGGGCCAGCCGCCTGCCAGCGGCCTCTCCTGCCAGCCGGGCTGCCAGCCTTCTGCCCAGCGGCCTCTGCCTGGGCCAGCTGCCCTGCCAGCGCGTTGAGTGGCCTTGCAGTGCGCTACAGGGCGCTCCCTGCCAGGCCGTCGGTCGGCTGCCAGCCGGAGTGCAAGCCCTGGACAACCCGCTGGGAAGAAGGAGAAGAGGCGGCTGCAGCCATCCTGGGCTGTCCAGCCCGTGGCCAGAGGACCGGGCCACCCTCCCAGCACCCCTGCCCTTCACTACTGCATGCTTGTATGCTGGGCTTTCTGTAGCCGCTTCTGGCGTCGCTCCTTCTTGCGGGCTGGGCTTCTGTCTGCTTCTGCGTCTCTGCGAGAGCTGCTATGATACTGCATTGCGCGT
>BHFT01045944.1:0-21468 GCA_004320025.1 Laticauda laticaudata | reverse complement strand
AGTGGCTGGTGACTGCATTTGGGGAGCTTCCATCGCCCGAAAGAGACTGCCTAAAGGTGAGGGGACACAGACAGCCACGCCACGCCCTGAAGCAGCTGGGGACTCTGCCTTCAGGGAGCTTTCGTTGGCTGATAGAAGTGGCCTCACAGCGAGGTATGTGCGTATGGGCCACTCTAGGTGGGGGAGAAAATTAAGTCACTCCCGAAAAGACGGCCTGGTAATTACATAGTTTTCACCTCTGGTGATGTTTTAAATGAACATCTGTGACAAGTGAGACCAACCCAATTGAACAGAATAAGAGCTGAACGGGACATTGGAGGTCTTCTAGTCCAACCCCCTGCTCAAGTCAGAGAACCTATACCATTTCAGACAAATGGCTGTCCAATCTCTTCTTAAAAACCTCCAGTGATGAAGCACCCACAATTTATGGAGGCAAGCTGTTCCACTGGTTAATTATCCTCCCTGTTAGGAAGTTTCTCCTTAATTCTAGGTTGCTTCTCTCTTTGATTAGTTTCCAACTGTTGTTTCTTGTCCTGCCTTCTGGTGCTTTTGAGAATAATTTGAACCCCTTTTGCTTGTGGGAGGCCCTTCAAATACTGGAAAACTGCCATGATGTCACCCCTAATTCTTCTTCTTTTCTCTAGACTAGCCAAACCCAAATCCTGCAGCTGTTCTTCACATGTTTTTGTCTGCAGGACTTTGATCATTTTAGTTGCCCTTCTCTGATTTTTTCCCAAAGTCTCAACAACCTTTTTGCAGTATGGTGACCAGAATTTGTAATACAATGTATTGTAATTGCATTCCATCAGCCAGGCTGTTTAGAGTTTTTTCTACTTAAGGAGAATTCTTCAGTTCTTAACTATCCCAATGGGGATTTAGAATATATTGATTTCAGGATTTGATGCTACAATAAATTTCCATCAAGAAAATTGTAGACTAGATCAGAAAATCAAAGTTATCCTAGATTAAGGCAGTTTTGCATTATTTTCATAAAGATACCAACTAATTTGCATGATTGATGCTTTATCTTTTTGCATTCTCCAATTTGGTCTCTTTTTAAAGGGTGCGGATTGCAACTGCTTTGTTTACACTGGCAATCTCAAAACATATTACACTCAACATTAAATGAGAAGAGATGCATAGGAATCATATCACTGACTTTCTATTGAATGTTTTAAGCTTCTCCTATCTGGTATCTTGTTTTAGGGATTGCGATTGCAACTCCTTTAGTCAGACTGGCAATCTTAAAACTTCTGCAGGACATCAGATGTTTTTGAAAATTACTCTGTTACTTTCAACATTAAAGGGCAAGAGATGCATAGGAATCTAACTCTGACCTTGTAAACCCACATAGATTTTCAAGATGGAAGATGACATCTGGTGGTTCTTAGAAAGAACAAAGATGATTCTTTTAGAGTATTTAATTGGCAAGCTTTGATGTGGACAATGAGAGCCTGGAATATGAGTACAAGGAAGGAATTGGAGGTTCTATGAGGGAAAGGTGATGAAACACTACCCTAAAAAGCACAGCTCTGTACTTGCAATATTATCTGAAACACATAGAACAAGGGTCTTCAAACTTGGCAAGTTTAAAACTTGTGGACTTCAACTTCCAGAATTCCTGAGTTCACATAACTGGAGGAGGAATTCTGGAGTTGAAGTCCACAAGTCTTAAAGCTGTCAAGTTTGAAGACCCCTGGAATAGAAGTTTTCCAGTAATTTTATGCAACAGCTGATTCAACAGCTAGCTAGTCACTATCATATCCCCAAACCACACACAACAGATAGATCTATTGTCCTGGACCATATTCATGAAAAGGACTAACTATTCTATTCTTCTACTATTGTATAACTTTTTATAGTTTAGTCAATCTATCACAAAAATATACGCAATCATAAAAGTAGGGGTCCTTAGGATTCCAAAAGATTCTGTGAGGGTCTGGCTGAAACATTGTCTGTTTCAGAAACCCTGATTACAAATAAAACTGGTTAAAATTGGTGTGAAATCTTGTAATATTCTCTGTTTAATTTATGATACAACAGCAGCAACACTACAGAAAATACTGAGAACAGCTTGAGACTTCTATTTTGCATGTCTCCAAAGACATGAGTACAGGAAGGAAAAGGAAAAAAAGAATTACTCACAGAGGTGTAAGAAATGACTTATGTGAAGGATGCTCTTCAAAGTAATGTTCCTTAAGTACATATATAACCTGAGCTGTGATCCCACCAATGAGAAAGTTTCCTGGCTTATACCATTCATGAAGGATAGGAGAGGGATCACTTCTGGGGCAAGGTGTGGCATCCATCTGGCACTTCATATCAACCAGCAACCCTAGTATGACCAGTGCAATCAACATTTTCTCTAGAGAACCCTTAGTTGTGACAATCCACAATTCCACCATTGCTTATTGGTGACACAGTTCCACTGATTATAAAATGTAGGAATACATCCAAGCCACATAGATAATGTTATCATTTCTCTTATCCAAAAGATTGGCATCAACAAGCTTAAGAAAGCATGCTCTGATGGACATGCACATTTTAGTGAATCGAAATCCTGTCCAGAATCGAAAGGGACAAGACCCTGCCTACTCCTGAGTTTGGAGAGCATTCTTTCACTTTCACATGATATCTTTGGAGACAAATATCTTCTTAGTTTTCTAAGAAGTAGAAATATCTTCTTAGTTTTTTAAGTAGATACCACTTGTATAATAATATGTGATTATTTCTGTAAACTTAATCATTACCCAAGGGATTCTATCCAAAATATACACTTATGGCTGAAATCTCTACCTTTTTCAAATATATTTCCCCAGGAAACCATTGAGAAATTAGCAAAATTAGCCCATGTGCAATACATTGAGTATCCTTGTTGATCCTGTACTTGCATATTTTTTAAGATCTAACCTAGCTTTTCTCCAAGAGCTTGAAAGAGCTTTCATGGTGTTCTTGCTTCATTCAAATTCTATTAAGTTATCCAGTAAACCGTATGGTAGACTTGAACCTTCATTTACTTGATCCTGGTTAGAGCTAGGAAATCATGCACAATCCTACAAGTTCAGCATGCCCTACAAAAATACAGAACAGCCATCCATCCAGTTCTTCTACTCCCCAGTTAGGTGGTGATCATTCAACATTTTTTGAAGATCTGCTGTATTGTATCTGATAACTTCTTACAAATTCTTCAAAATGAACTTTCTTTGTATAAGATAAAATATTTTATACAATAAATCCAATAGTTTAATATCCCTCATATTATGATTCCCATACACTAAACTAAGCTTTTAAGTTTTTAAGTTAAAAAATATTGATCACAGAGGTCTATCTCTTCTCAAATTATTTCTTTATAAAGATCAGTGATTTGGTGGGATCCTATAAAAGGTAACTTCAGCCCAAATGGAAAGAAGCATGGGAAGAATGCTTTGCATTCATTCAAATAGACTACACTTTAATTAACTCACTATAAATGAGAGTGATTTGATTTACAGTCTCCAAGATTTTGTACTGACCCAAGACTAGAAAGAAGTATTCTTTACTGAAATCATACCAGTATGTCTTCCTTCGTCCTGGCCCCATAGGAACTCTTTGCAAGGGGGACTTTTTCATTTTTCCTAAGCCAAAGCTGCCAAAGTAACAAGAGCAACAAGAGGTTGAAGTCAAAAGGGAAAGTCAAAAGGGGTTATATTAGAGGAAAGGATCAGTGAGTTAACATGACTCTGTGGTCATTAAGTGAAGGCAGGGTGTGAAACTCCTGAATTCTGATCACATGATCCCAGGGGCAGTGCAATGACCATAACTTTGAACATGGGGCATAGGTCCCTTCATTCAACAGCATAATTACTTTAAATAGTTGCTCAGTGAATAGTCATACATTGAGAATTATCTGGATGGTTTAACCATAGAAAGAGACATGTACAGAATACAGAATCATAGTTAACATTTAGGAACTAAAAAAACCTTCCTTGCATTAACAAATGTAAGCATTCATGAGATAATCATCAGCAGAATCTTGTGTAATAATGGTGTGCATGGCATGATTGCAAGGAGAAAGACATTGCAGGTAGTCTTCAACTTATAATCATCTATTTAATGAACATTCTAAGTTACAATGACACTGAAAAAAGTAACTTACAACTGGTCCTTGCGATTATAACCATTGCAACATCCCCATGGTCATATGATTCAAATTCAGGCATATGATTCAAATTCAGGCAAGTATTTATGATAATTTCAATAGCAACTGCTGCTAAGAAGAAGCTCTTTCTTTATAACATTTTTCTTTTCTTTTTTCCTTCCCTTTCTTTTTTCTCTACTCTGCTTCAGAATGATAAAAGCCTAAATATATTACCCAAATAGTATGTCTTTTTTTTCAGGTACTAAATGCATCTTTTTTTTGAAAAAGATCCAATTGGCCACGAAAATAATCAGAACTAAAAGAATTAAAAGCAGAATCACTCGTTATACAGTGAAAGATTTTATTTTCCATTTTTGTTCGAAAAGAGTTGATGTGTTGGCAAAGTGATTAGAATGCAGTATTGCAAGCTAACTCTGTTTATGATCAGCAGTTCGATCCTGACCAGTTTAAGGTTAATTTAGCCTTCTATCCTTCCTAGGTCAGTAAAATGAGGATCCAGATAGTGTGAGCAATATGTTGATTCTGTAAACTGCTTAGAGAGGGCTGAAAAGCACTATGACATGTATATAAGTCTAAATGCTATGACTATTTCTATTACTATAAGAATTTGTCAAACACTGTTATTATATTATACATTAAAAATATTGGTAATATTGCCAGAGCTATTTAGTTTTGCTCTATTCTTTAAAAGGATTACCATTTCCATTTCATAGTAGAAATCTATGCAGCCACCATCTAGTAGTCAGAAATGCTTTTTCTTTACAAGTTGACCTTTGCTGTTAAGGTCAGGCCTCATCAAAATAATGAAGCATTTGGGGAAGAAGATACATCCCAATAACCCAGCACTAGAAGCTAAGATAGAAAAGACCTCCACAGNCAACCAAACACTGCAAAATACCAGCATGCTGAAAGTGATGAACTTGGCTTCATTGAATGTATCAGGCAGGTTTCTAGCCAAGAAAGCCACCATGAAGCTGATCAGAGACAGAAACCCCATATAGCCCAATACAAGATAAAACATCACAACAGACCCTTCATTACATTCTACTATGATCTCTTCAGCCATTGATTGCATGTTAAGTTCTGGAAAGGGGGGAGAAGTGATCATCCATGCCAGACAAATGCCTGCTTGAAGGAAGGAGCCAGGAAAAACAATTAAGAAGGACAGTCTTTTTCCCAACCATTTTCTCATGCTAGATCCTGGTTTGGTAGCCATGAATGCTGCAATGACCATGATGGTTTTGGCCAATACAGAAGAAATAGCCACAGAGAAGATAAGGCCAAACACGGATTGTCTAAGGAAGCAAATCAACCTAAGGGGTTTTCCAACAAAGAGGAAAGAGCAGAGGAAGCAAAGCAGAAGGGAGATAAGGAGAGTGTAAGTCAGGTCCTTGTTGTTAGCTTTAACCATTGGAGTGTCTTTATACTTAATGAATATTGCAAGTATGAATGTTGTAATGATTGAGGACAAAGTAGCAACCACAACCAAACTGATCCCTAAAGGTTCTTCAAAAGTTAGAAAAATTACAATTTTGGCAATGCATCGAACTTTGTCCTTACTTGGATATTGATCTTCTGGACATTCAGAACAGGCAATCATGTCTACAAATAAGATAAAGGCTATGAAACATGGAGCATAATCATAATGATTAAGACAGCACAAATGAAATATTAGATTAGATCAGTGGTTTTTCAAAACTAACCACAAGAAGTCTACCCAACAAACCTCAGAATTTTGGTTTTGGAATTATCAGATTTGAATCCTCCCCCCACTAAAGTAGATAATTTTGAAAAGGACTGGATTTTAATTATTTGATAAAAATAAAAGTAAACTATTGGAGTAGGAATATGTTAGTGGTAATCACACTTCATCAGCACCATAAGCTTTCTTCAGTCTTTCCTTCTCCAAGTCTTAGACATGGATGCATATGAGAGGTATTTCAAAATGCCAAATAGTAGGCACAAAGGTTTGATTAAAGCCTTGTCATTTTTAAAAATGCTACTACTGAAATCCTTCACATTTTCAAATGGTGTCATATTTATTACATGCATGCCCAATATTGGTATTGGATTTCAATCACATGATCACAGTTTACTTTTTTTTCCCTCTGGGCTTCAATCTCTCTCTCCCTCCCTCCCTCCCTCTCTTCCTCTCTCCCTCCCTCCTTCCCTCCCACCCACCCACCTCTCTCACACATACACATACACATACCATCTTCCCTTCCTCCCTTTCTATATCTAGCTTTCTCTCTGTCTGTTTGTCATCTGTCTGTCTCTGTCTTGGGGGCACTTTTACAACCCAAGTGGAGCATAGATCTAGAAAACAGGTGATTAAGCTCACAATCCCAAGAACTCTCTCCACATCCTCAGCTCCAACAGGCTCGAATCATTCCTAAATAATCATGCAAGAATTCTGCCTGGGAATCTTCTCTGGACTTCAAGGTCCAGTCAAGCATCAAGGCCAATATCCAATCAGGAATAAATTTCAGTAATTGCATATGACAAATGTGACACAATTTCTTCTGCATACTCCAGGAATATTTTATTCATTTCCTTCTTACCAGTTGTGCCTGTGTGATCTGACACAAAGGGCTAAGATTGGAAGGAGGCAGTCTGCTGATTCAGAAGTGTGGATAAGTACTGACACTTCACAGCCAAAAGCATCATAAGGTAGATCTTAATTGCAACTCTAAATCTTGTTTGAACAAATTCATCCTTTGTTGAGTGTCAGCAACATTCTAGATTTCTCTTCTCTGGTTCCAATTCCAGAGTATAGTATTGTATAGTATATTATTGTATGGTGCAATATAAATGCAATATTGGGTTTTCAATTAAATTGTACAGAATGTGAAGGATGTGTACTTGTGTTTTCTTTTTATAGCTATAATGTACACTGAAGATGGTATTTAATTTCATTGTATGAGGTGCAATGACAATAAAGTAAACTAAACTAAATCAGACAGAATGCTGGAAACCTGGAGAAAAGAAAGTTGCACGGGCACAATTTAATCCAGGGCCTCTATCTAATATTCTTTTTATTCATTTAGGAATTAGTTGAAAGCTTTTCACCATGGTAATACCAAATTTTATGTTTTCAGCCAACTGAAATCTTCTAGTATGAGAATTGATATTGGAATAAATGAAGCAAGGTAATCAGCTCCATCTATAAATAAAAGTAATTTACCATTTGATGAATTTTGCAATGAAATATATAATATGTTGTATTGTAGAGTAGAGTAAAACAGAGAATAATTTACCTGACATATTTGATATCTTCCCATCTGAACATGGATCACAATCATAGCAGCAAAATTTTTCACCTTCTTTCTTTTTTTTCTGATGGCCAGCAGGACAGGGATCATTACACATTGAATGAGGCAAGACCTGTTGATAAACCAGGATGGAATTCAAAACTAAGGATTTGAGTAATCCTGGTATCTTCTAATCTACCTGCACACATAAAGTAGCAGAAGTCAAAGGACCATGGCATATAGTATAGCACTAGAAAGTTCTCTGACACTTCCTAAATAATGCAGCTGGTTTCATCTAAACTTTTCCCTCCCTTCACCATTCTGGATTTAAAAAATATCTACTGTGAGATTTAATATTTAGCTTTACACAAGTAGAACACATAAAAAAAAAATTGCAGCCTTAATTGTGCCTTTGATTCCTACTCCATGAAATTTTAAAATTCTAAATTTAAGATTTTCTTCCTACTTATCTACTTGATGGAATTTGGCATGTCAAACCATAATTTTAGGAATCAGTTACTCATTTTTTACACTATTGTACATACAATGAAGTAAGAAGTTCAGCAAAAACTCCATCTTCCCAAGCCTCCCTGTAAATTATTTGCCAATTATAGTTCTTTCAGATTAGGTGACAACTCCCACATTTGAGTATAGAATACTTAATTTCAACTGATATAAAAATATGAAACAGATTCTTTAATACAGCTGATCTTTGATCTCCAAATATTTCATCCAAAATTATAAAATATGTTTTCCCAAAAATACAACCTACTCTGAAAGTAAACCCCCTGTCATACTGCACCAATGGATGCAAAGAGGATGTAAAACGGACAAAACAGCTTGCCATCCGTTGGTTAACGCGGTGTATCCGTTCTGTACTCATTGCCGCCGTTTTGCTTCCTCTTTATCCGTCCAGCATCCGTCTATTGACATTGCATCCGCTCAGAAAGTTTTGAGCTGCTCAAAACTTTTGCGCGCAAAATGTATCCAATTTGTCCATTCTGCATCCGCTACACATCCACTAGGCATCCATTCTGCATCCGTTATGCATCCTCTATATTCGCTAGGCATCCGCTGCGCATCCGCGGAACTCCATCTGCTCGGACGCAGGGAGGAAGCAGAACGGATGCAGAACGGATGCCTAGCGGAAACAAAGCATTTAAAACGGAAAAAACATTCGCAGAGGGGACCTATCTCGATATTAAGGATGTCTACAGGATGCCTAAAGGATGCCTAGAGGATGCTAGAGGATGCAAGAGGATGCAAAGGGACGCCTATACTGCCTATAAAAAGGGGAGCAACTCACCTGATCTCACTTTCAGAAGAGCAACCCTGCGGTGCGGACCTCTGCAGCCTTCATGCTGCTCTTCTCTTCCACAGCATCCAGTCATGTCCACCATGGATCATAACAAAGTCCTTTTGGCAGCCACCATCCTTCTGTAACAGTGCAAAGCCATCTACAGGCTCTGTGAACTCTACTACGGGAGAAAAAGAGGCGGCCAAGAAGCGTCTGGGTAATGAAGATGTTCACCAGAAGAGCAGAGGATGGACTGTACAACAAGCTGATGGTGGAGCTGAGGAACAAAGACCCTCGTGCATTCCAAAAACTTCATGAGGATGCCTTCAGCCATGTTTGACGAAGTTGTTGAGCGCCTGACACCCAGGTTGTCCAAGGCAAACACCAACTTTCGGCCAGCCTGGAACCTGGGCTCAAGGTGGCACTCACTCTGTGCCACCTGGCGCTCAGGACCACCTACAGGAGCAGCAGTACGGCTGGAGGGTGCCACACAACACCATCAGCTTTGTGGTCACAGAAGTGGTGCAGGCCATCATCGAAGAATACCTGGAGGAGCTCCTCCAGTGCCCCTCCACTGAAGAAGGGATGGAAGAAAGTTGCAGAGCAGTGTATCAGAGGTGAACTTCCCACACACCGTTGGAGCCACCGATGGCAAGCAACTGGCCTGCAAAGCCAGCCAACTCACAGTCCTCTTATCACAAACTACAAGGGCTTCTTCAGCATCATCCCTTCGCCATGGTCGATGCTGACTACAAGTTCATGTACATCGATGCTTCAGGCATCTTCAGATGCCCAGTATAACAACGCAAGTGACCTCAAGGGTAGGCTGGAACGCAACCTCATCGTGGGCTTCCCAGATCCAGACCCCTTGCCCAACGCATGCGGCAAATTGTGCCCTACTTCATCGTGGGGGATGACGCCTTCTTCCTCACAAACCTACTCATGTGAAGCCCTACACCTCAAATACCTCACCCATGAAGAGAGGATCTTCAACTACAGCGTGTCCAGGGCAAGGCGGGTGGTGGAGAACGCCTTTGGCATCCTAGCCAACAGGTTTCCAGGTACTTTCTGCACCACCATGCTGCATCGCCAGAGACCGTGAGGAGGATCATGGAAGCTTGCTGCATTCCTGCACAATCTCATGCGCACCCGCTACCCAGTCTTGCAGAACAGGCTCGGGACCTCCAACAAGGCAATGGGGACATGGAGCCTGGGAATGGAGCAAGGCGAAACCTGTAGACACTGAGGATGCAAGGCCCCAACAGAGCCTGTCACGTGAAGGGAGAAGCAGCACAAACCTCCTGAGACACTGGGCAACTCCCCAGCTGGAGCAGTAGAGTGGCAAGACAGGATGATAGATGCTTAATGGATTGCTTTCCTTCAGCCTGTCTCATCACACGGATAAGATTGGGCCATGTATGTTGAGTGGCCCTACAATGACAGGGCATTTAATAAGAGTTGTGTTTATGTTGACATTGTGTGGATGATTGATTATATTGTTATTGATAATAAAGGGCCATTAGGTGTGGCACCTGGGAGGGTGGACCATACAAGTCCCATTATGCTTGCACTGGAGGTTTATCTATCCCACGCTATTCCATCCCAAAGGTATCCCTGCCCATTCCACAGCTATCTCACACCCATCCCACTTGCTATCTTAAACCCATCCCACAAGCATGCAAAGGCTTAAACCATTTCTAAAAGTTTTCCAGCAAGACTTTATTAAAAAAGAAATGAAGCAAGTGTGTTGAATCAAAAATAGACTTTATTAACAACAAGCTATAGGACAAAAATGAGTCTCTGGCACTCCTCTTGGTCACTCAGTCTCAAGGGTGAAGGGTCCAGGTGCTGTGGAGGTGACTGGCTGCTGGAGTGCTTGTCATCAGCTCTCCAGAAGCAGAAAGCAGCAGAAGCCCCAGCCCCAGAAGAGTAAGCCCGTGCTACAGAAGCCCAGCAGAACCAGAGTGAGGGCCAGGTGGCGGGATGGTAGCCTTTCCCTCTTGCACGGGCTGGCAGCAGATGGCTGAGGCTTGCTGTGCTTCCGCATGGTTGTGGGGTTGCTGGCTGGCAGGGAGGCTGGCAGGAACCAGGCTAGCAGGAAGGCTGGCAGGGAGGCAGGCACCAAGGCTGGCAGGAAGGCTTGCAGGAGGCATGCACCAAGGCTGGCAGGCAGCAAGGCTGGCAGTCAGCAAGGCTGGCAGCAGGCTGGCCGGCAGGCAGGCACCAAGGCTGGCAGGAAGGCTTGCAGGCACCAAGGCTGGCAGGAAGGCTTGCAGGCAGGCAGGCACCAAGGCTGGCAGGCAGACATGAACCAAGGCTGGCAGGAAGGCAAGGGCAGCAAGGCTGGCAGGCAGACTGGCTGGTAGCAAGGCTGGGCAGGCAGGCAGACAGCAAGGCTGGCAGCAAGGCTGGCAGGCAGGCATGCAGGCAGAGCAGGAAAGGCTATGAATCCGTCCGGCAGCAGGTCTTTCCTCTGAATGGTCACCTGCTTCCGAGCTGATTCCCTTATATCGGGGGCTGATGCAAGCATCCTCTCCACTATGCGCAATTAACGCTAGGCATCTGATAGGCTTCCGCTGTGCATCCGCTAGGCTTCCGCTCTGCATCCCTTCATCCGCTCGCCGCTCCGCTCTGCATCCACTTCATCCGTTCCACGTCACTTTGCTGAGGCCCCCCGGAAGCCCTGCGGATGTGCCATTCGCTTCCATCTGCTAGGCTTCCGTTCCGCATCCGCTTTTCCATCCGCCCTGCGACATCCCACGTCCGTTCCTTTCTGTGTTATCCGCTCTGGTTATGCAAATTTTTGCCCCTTTGAGAGCGGATAACAACAGATGGAACATTTTGCTCGTCCGTTGTGTCCTTTTTACTAACGTTTTGCATCCATTGGGCAGTGAGACAGGGCCTTAAGTCCTAGCTTGATTTTTACATATGCAACCAATATAAACCCAAACCCTATAATCAGCCCTAATTAATATCTCACCCACTCCAGAGTACATGGGTAAAAATTAAGTTAGGGTTGGGATGTGGGGGTGGAGCTCCTTACACTTACCTTCGGACATTGCAGCTAGGCTTTGCACACCCCAACATCTGCCTTGCTGGGCTATTTCTTCTGTGGCTGGCAAGGCTTTCCTGAAGGCCTCTATAGCCAATAACAGAGTTCTGGATCGATTTGGAGCTTCAGAAAAGCCTTGCCAGCTGCAGAAGAAGTTACTGAAGGCCTCTGACAACAAAAAGGAGACCGGGGGTGATGCACACAAGTGAGGTTACTCAGTAGACATCCCCCAAAAATAAGACCTGGTGCCTTTTTTGGTGGCAAAAAAATAAGACAGTATCTTATTTTTGGGGAAACATGGGTGCTTCAAAATCCATACCTGCTCAAAATCTTTGTGCCACACAATTAAATGCTCATGAATCACAAATTGTTCTCCTTCAATTACTTTGGGATCCATCTTTCCAATTTTCACTTTACGGTAGGAATTGTTTGGAAACATGACCACATTTGAAATATCAAATCCAGTAAGCACTTCTCCATGGTGGTTAATGGACACAGTTTCTCCAAGTGAATTATTAAATGAAAGGCCTTGGAGAAACCAGTGAAGCTAAATTAAAAGGACAGGAAACAAAGAAAAGAAAACAAAAATAACATACAGAAATTTATATTTCTGAAAATTATATCTATAGAAATGAAAATAGTATGACTTTTCTATCAATCAGTTAGAACCGTGACTATCCCATCTCAGCTTGCAAAAATCACAATTATGGGTTTCCACAAGAGGAGCAAATATGAACACACTTTATTATATTGATATCATAATGGCTTGTGCCAGATACCTACAGTCCACAAACTTAGATTTAAAAGCAAAATAAGACATATCAGAGCTGAGCACATCAGAGCATTCTGGAACTGAATGATATCAAAATTCAATCATTTGCAGACTTTATAATGAGATTTGGAGGCAAGCATTTTTGTTGCTTCTTTTGACACCTGACCTAACTCATGAGAACTATCTTTTGTTGATGGAAATAGTAGTTTACTTAAGTAACAAAATGGAGGAAGAAATGGGGAATTGTGGACATAGAAATTACTCAGATTGATATGCTCTTGGGTTCCCTCAGATGTTATAGAGAATAAACCCACACTTTCTTCGAGGTTAACAGTCCTTCAGTCAGGGGTGGAATTCCACCAGTATAACAATCAGTTCAGTGATCATGTGTGCTCTGCATTTTTAACAGGCAAGCCCATACTTATTTTCAACTGCAGCCTCTATGAAGGAAACAGCTGAGGCACAGCAAAACACTGTGCCGCATAAATCAACTGGGTTCTAAACAAAGGCACAAAGCACAGGAAAGAACAGGGGCGGGCGAGCAGGAAGGCCCACTTCCTCGTTGCAGTGAACCAGTTCAGAGTGAGCTGAACATCGGAACAAGGGGTTCACCAGAACCAGTCTGAACCAGAAGAATCCCACCCCTGCCTTCAATTCCTGGAAGTCTGTTACCAAGTTGCCCTTAAGCTCTCTCTCTCTAGGCTAAATGCACTCAGTTCCTTTACCTCCCTCTCATTTTCTGGTGACTAGGAATGGACCCATTGCTTTCCAGGTTCAAAATGCCCCTTAGTAGCTGCTTTGTGAAGCTATCACCTTGAAATTTTGAAATGAGACACTCATGTTCCTTCAGGTTTCTTCCATTAAACTTCCCTCTCGACCATTTCCTGCAAAAATATGAGGAAGACTGGTGGCTTCAACCTATGAATAAGTTATTCCAGACTGAGGACTTCTGCTATCTAGAATCCATGTTGAAACACACTCCATCCAGCCTTGGCAAAATCATCATCAGATTGGTGAGCATGAGATACAGGATGAAGGTATGTCAACTTGGGTGCCTTGAACAAATACTAAATGCCATACTTGTATCATAGTCACCCAAACTGAAGACATTCAGCCATTGCATAGCTTTTTCTCTGGTAATATTGCACTACTAATTAGAGCATACAAAACATTTGCTAGACCAATACTTTAATACAGCTCATCAGTTTGGAACCCACATTATATATCGGATATTAATACAGTCGAAAAAGTCCAGAAATATTTCATGAGAAGAGTTCTTCACTTCTCTACTCATAGCAGAATATTTTATGCCACCAGACTTGAAATTTTATACCTAGACAACCTAGAATTACACCACCTTCAGCCCAATCTAAGTGTAGTACATAAAATTATCCACTGCGATGTCCTACCTGTCAATGAATACTTCAACCACAACAGTACAAGAGTACACAATAGATACAAACTCAAGGTACCAAACTTGATTGCAAGAAATATGACTTCAGCAACAGAGTGGTCAATGTCAGGAATACTCTACCTGACTCTGATTTATTTTCCCCAAACCCCAAAAAATTTAACCTTAGACTGTCTACTATTGACCTCACCCCTTTCCTAAGAGGTCTGTAGGGGACATACATAAGCACATCAACATGCCTACCATCCCTGTCCTAATGTTTTTTTTTTATTCGTATCCATTTCACGTATTCATAACCATGTTTATACTTATACCTGTTATCAAATACTTGCTTTACAAAATAAATAAATAAACAAATAAATAAAGTACTGCTGGGGAGGGCTGAGAAGACACATCTGCAACACTGATCCATCATTCAGGACAATGTGAATTGTTTTGTCTTCATGGATCATGTCAATGTCTTACTTAAATGAAAAGAATTCTATTTCAACTTATTTCTAGAACTGAGTAAGTGGCTTTTGCAATAGTATTTAGAATTATATACCACTTCATAGTGCTTTACAGCCTTTTCTAAGAGGTTTTAGAGAGTCAGCATGTTGCCTCCAATAATCTGGTTCTTTTCCCCAAAGCCTCCTGGATAATTTGAGAAAAAGGAAGAAGTACATGCAGTAATTATTTGTACTTCTATAACTGTCTGGTTTGGTACAGCAAACAAAAAGGGGACAAGTACAGGCTTCAATTGAAAGTTAGGACTGCAGAAAAAAAAACAATTGCAACCAGCCCGCTTTCCATTGAGGACCTGTATATTGTCCGTTTCAGAAGGAGGGCTGAAAATATCTACAGACCTCTCACAATTGGGACATAAACTGTTTCAACACAGCCCTTCAGAACACTGCTATTGGGCAGTGCACACCAAAACAAATAGACACAAGTACAGATTTTGCCTTATGCCATCATGCTGCTGAACATCTAATTCCCATAGCACTATCCTTCTTATCTTTCCTACTAGTTCTCCTATTCATATTTTATGATTATATAATAAAAGTTATTACCTTCCAGGTCCCTTGATCTTGAAGTTTGTCCCTTATACTTTCAGCTACTCTTTTGTATTTAGACCTATGTATGCTCATGCCATGAAGAGCATGGGCTACAGCATGGACTGCATTGTAGATACTGTAGCTGTGGCCGGTCATTTCAAATAAATGCTGAGGAAGGTTATTCATCTCTTCCTTCCCAGTACATGTTTCATTACTTTCTGTCAATGTGTTACTTCCTGAAAAGTGGCAATCAAAGCCTTGTTCCCAGAATTCTTTCAATAAACTATCCCGTTGGGTCTGGAATGGTTTGAGAGCCCCAAGGAATTTTTTAAATCCTGGCAGTTCATTGTAATGAATAGCAAAGGAAATTGCTCCATCAAACAATTTCAAATCTGACGGTCTATGAAGACTCGTTAAAGTTAAATCCATTTGAGCTGTCAGAATCCACATTTTTCCCGATATTTTCAAAGAAAATGTATATTTAAGGAACATAAACAGAAGCATTGCTGTGGTGCTTTCCCCATAGAAGAGGAATGTATTGATTTTGATGTCCAGCCAATAAATATTTATCCTATCCACAATTGCATTTTGAAACACAGAAAAAAAAGCTTGTTTGGGCATTCTCTCCACAAAGGCAGCACAGATCCTGTTCTCAGAAAGAAGTGGGTCCAGGGCTTGGAGGAAATTGTCTCCACTGTCATCATCCAGAATTAAAAGACCAACCCATGTCCATCCAAAATGCTTCAGCAAGTGGATAATTCCTGCAATCTGAAGATTTTCATCTGGTGCCATCCGGTAAAAGGAAGTCACCATCTTTGTTCCATGCTTCTTTGGAGCAAAGGAGCCATAAGCAAGCTAAAATAAGATGCTCAGTTGGTTCTTATGGAATTAGTTGTGGGATTCAAAAAGTTTTACTACTGGTTCTGTGGGCGTGGCTTGGTGAACATGGTATGCCTTGATGGGTGTGATTTGGTGGCCATGGCAGGGGAAGGATCCTGCAAAATCTCCATTCCCTCCCCACCCAACTAACCTGCTTTCCAACTCTGTTCTCCTGTGCAAGGCAACAAAAGAAGACCCAGCTGAGCAGCTGGGACTTGGGAGGCAGAGAATAGATGGGGTGGGGCCAGTCAGAGTTGTTATTTGCCAGTTCTCCAAACTACACAAAATTTCCACTACTGGTTCTCCAGAACTGGAACTCACTTAATGCCACCTCTGGTTGGAATGTCTCAACACACATGAGAATTGTATTTTCTTAAACAACATGCAGATATGTGCATTTTTTCCCAAACTCTTTCCATGCATGGGATTCCATTTTCAATTCTAAATAAATCTTGTGACCATTACTTTATTGATTTCTTTGTTAGATTCATATCTTGCCTTTTGTTCAGGCAGTTAAGAGCACTTCCACAGGTCTCTAAGCATAAATTAGGTCTGGCTGACAGAAAGTGATTGACATGTTAGGTTCCATGGATCAGGATGGATTTACATCAACATTAGCACCTTAAATTCTCACCTTCTGCAATGCGATGCATCAAATATACAGTAATTCAGTCCTATCTCCCAAGATTCATCAGGATCTTTTATGCATCATTCAAGCTGGATCTAATCTCTACATGATAAATGATTATTTCCAATTCCTTACAATTCTGCCATATGGATGAGTTTTCATACATGTCAATACATACTGTATTTTACCTGTGGGATTTTATAAAGACTTATGACATCTGACATGAAGAATGAGATATCAGCACCAAATCCACCAATGATGGCCAAAATGAGATTCTCTTTAATATCACATCTGTAGTTGAAAAACAACCGGTCTGATCGAAAGAGCAGCTCCAAAGTGGAACGGTAAGTCAGCTGGGCATCAAAATAATTATCACAGATGAAAAATCCCAGAGTAACATTAGACAAGAGTCTTGGATTTGAATTGATCTGTTTCACCGCAAATGCCAAAATCAGGGAATGCTGATATAACTTTAAAATGGCTCTGATAACATAATTGGAGACAAGTGAAATGAAACTAATTGAGAAAAGAAGAATGTATTGAATGATGCAACAGTAAAAATATGAAACTTGAAAATTGTAGTAGACAGCAGACACCATATAAAAACAGTGAGAAACATTTGATGCATCATGAGGTGGATATCTACAATTGGATGAGCTTGTGGGAAAATATGCTGTGCAATTTAACTGCAGAACTAGAAAGCATACAAAAGGTTATTATTTTTATTATGATCAATGCAAGTTGAAGTGCAGGTGAATACTTTCTTACATTCTTACATTCTATTCTTAAGTTATAAAAACAGTCAGGATATAAATGGGTAGAGGGAGGGTGGAGGGACAGACAGACAGACAATAGATAGATTTTTGCAGTCTCCAACAATATATGGAGAGTAAGGAAAAGGAAAAGAAATTCTTACAGAGGTGGCATAAATGATTTTTTTGAAGGATGTTCCTCAAAGGAATTTTCCTCAAGTACATATACAATCTGAGCTGTGATCCCACCAATGAGGAGGTTTCCTGATTTATACCATTCATGAAAGATAGAACACGTATGACTTTGGGGGCAAATTGTGGCATTGGTCCAGCACTTAATGTCAACCAGCAACCACATTATAATCATTGTCTTCCACATTTTTTGTTCAGCAATTCTTTTCCACCAATGGCAAAATCTAGGAAGACATTTGGCTAACACTTGGAAGGATATCAGTTCTCCTATCCAAAGGAGTGATATCAAGAAGTTAGCAAAGCATGTACTGATAAACAAGCAAAGTCCAATAAATTGAAATCACTGACACAATTCAAAGGGACAAGATCCTGCCTGTCTCTTTGTGCTCAACTGCAAGATATGAAACTACTTATAACTTCTTTGGAATTGTTTCTCAATATTTTGGGGGAAAGCTGCTGGAGCTGTATCAAAGAGTTCAATGGTAGTTATTTAGCTTAATTGCTAATAAATAGTCACCTTTGCCAAACAAAACCCCTGGGTTTAGAGCTATTATTTCATTTCCATGTTACATCATTGAAGACAAACACCTCTGTAGCTCTTAAAGAAGATACTACATAAAATATTTATTTATTTATTCCCTGCCTTTATTGTTTTTACAAATAACTCAACCTTATCAAACACATAATAGACTAGACTAGACTAGGAATAGAATAGAATAGATAGAATAGAATAGAATAGGATAGGATAGGATAGGATAGGATAGGATAGGATAGGATAGGATAGAATAGGTCATGCCCTTGGTAGAATCGGAATCTGAGGGAGAGGAAAAACAGCTGACAGGAGTGGTGGCTGTGGAGGAGGTTGTGGAGGAAACTGGGGAAGGACAGAGCCTGGCTGGGAAATCAGAGGAAGAACCAGGCCCATCCCCTCTGCATCCTAGGACACACAGGGAGGAACAGAGAAGGCAACAACTTGGCTTATAAGAGAGGACATGGCCATGATCCTCCTCATTGGTTGCAGCTGGGGAGACTAGTATATAAGAGAGATGGTTACAACACAGAGTTGCCAGAAGCAAAGCATATTTTATCTTGGGCTGAAGTTATCTTGGTTGGCCTCCTTCCAACAGACTGTGCCTTGTCATCTCCTTGAATTTGGTAATTACTTATCCTGTTCCTTTGTGGAAATTTCATCATTGTAGTTTGTTTTGTTTTTTATTTCACCTCTATCTGCTCATTAAGTTCACACTGTATTGCTTTCTTTTGAAGGCTATTTTTGAGTACATTTTATCTCCAAGTGTGAATTACTGAACAGTGGAGCCAAGCTGGAGGCATTAAAGGACATTTATTTAAGTTTTAGATTTTGTTACATCTGTGTTACACTCTGGGTCATCATAGAACAGAACAGAACAGAACAGAACAGAACAGAATAGAATAGAATAGAATAGAATAGAATAGAATAGAATNTAACAAGAGTTGGAAGGGACCTTGAAGGTCTTCTAGCCCAACCCCCCTTCTCAGGCAGAAAACTCTATACCAGGAATCTCCAAACTTGGCAACTTTAAGACTTGTGGACTTCAACTCTCAGAATTGCCCAGCCAGCATGACTAGCTGGGGAATTCTGGGAGTTGAAGTCCACAAATATTAAAGTTGCAGGTTTGGAGACCCCTGTCCTATACCCTATCTCCTCCTAATTTTCCCACAGCAGTAACCCTATGAGGTGGGTTCGGCATAAGAAAAAATGACTGGCCCAAATTACCCCAGATTCATCCCATACCAAATACTTAGAGCCAAAATCTTAACATTCTCCAAATATATGTCTTTGGACAACCATTGAGCACAATATACCTCAAAGGGATCAGTAAGGATTATTCTATTATTCTCTTAGGGTTTTCTTGTTTGTTTTGTTTTAATCAACATAAATGCTTAGTGAACATTGCATTGTCTGAGTTATTTTCCTTATACAGTCCAATATTAATAACAATAATGCTAACACTAATGCTAATAATAATTATAAAGTTTCAATAATTATAAAGTTATTCATTAATGGTTCTGGTTCTGTTCTGTTCTATTGCCATCCACTCCAAGGGAAAGGTATTGCAAAATCTACATTCCCACCTCATTCCAAGGGAAGGATACTGTAAAATCTCCATTCTCTCCACACCCACTAACCTGTTTTCCAATTCTATTATCCCATGCAGGGCAACAAAAGAAGACCAGCCTATCAGCTGGGACTTGGGAAGCAGAGAATACATGAGGCAGGGCCAGTTGCTGGTTCTCAAACTACTCAAAATCTCTGCTATTGGTTTTCCAGAACTGGTCAGAACCTGCTGACTACCACCTCTGTTCTGGTTGCTTGGGTCTGACATTGACTATGAGCCCAAGCTCTCCTTAAAATTACAATAATCAGTAGATAAGATTGTGGAGTGATAGAAATTATCCCAATAACCTAAAAGGACACTAAGCCACAAAGTTCCATAGGGCCAGCCACCTCTGATTATAAATTCAAGCTATGAGATGATCTCTCTGATTTTCATGGGGCAATTGTGACATTCCAACATTTTTGGAATTGAGATTCTGATTTAGGATCTGCACCTTGGAAATATCAGCAAGAATAAAAGGAAATGATTCTACCTTGCTCCTAAATTAAACCTTTCTTACCATCAAACTCAGAAAGTATTTTTGATTTTCCCCTTGCTCAAAGGGACGTGGTGGCTCAGTGGCTAAGATGTTGAGCTTGTTAATCAGAAAGGTCAGCAGTTTGGCAGTTTGAATCCCTAGCACCATATAATAGAGTGAGCTCCTGTTACTTGTCCCAGTTTGTGCCAACCTAGAAGTCCGAAAGCATGCAAAAATGGAACTAGAAAAATAGAGACCACTTTGATGGGAAGGTAAAGTATTCTGTATGCCTTTGGCATTTAGTCATGCCAGCCACATGAACATGGAGACGTCTTTGGACAGTGATGGTTTTTGACATTATAATGGAGTTGAGCACCACCCCCCAAGAGCTGGAAATGACTAGCACGTATGTGCAAGGGGAACCTATATCTTTAATCATATGAAGATAGTGTGTAACATCAGAGGACATCTGAAGTAATGAGTTTTGTTTTGGTTTTTGGAGGAATTCTTCACCCAGGACATCAATAGTTATCTACTGGAGATTTTATAGTGGACCATGTATGGGACTAATTGGTCTTTAAATTCACTTTCTATCCTGGGATTTCAATGAAATGGAAAAGTGGATGGGTAACACTTGAGTGAGAGGCTGGAGACAAAAAACATATGAAGAATGGTTGCAGGATTTGAGTTTAGCTAGTCTAGAAAAAGGAAGGACTAGGACAAGGGTCTTCAAACTTGGCAAGTTTAAGACTTGTGGACTTCAACTCTAAAAATTCCTAGGCTAACTGTCAGCTTTAAAATTCAGCTGCCCCCTTTTTTTTAAAGAGAGTTGGAGGAGTTGAAAAGTTCAAGGTTATTCTGTATATCGTATTAAGAAATTCCAGTGGCAGTTAATTGGTTATTGTGATTTATGAAGTGAAGAAGTAGGAGGAGAGAAGGGAGGAGAGAAGGTGGATTCTGTGTAACATGTGAAAATAATTTCACTTGGGAAATTGCCTTTGACATGCCAGATCTGTTTCTAAATAAATCAGTTGGAAAGAAAATATCTCAGAGTGATTGATATCATGGATACTTTCTGGATGCCTGACATTTATTTCCCAAGTCAAACTTTTATTTTTGAAGGGACTTGGCTGATATCCCAGAGTTCTTTTCCTTGAGATGGAGAAAGATCAACAATTAGCCGAAGTTGGAGTTATGCAGGCAGGAGAATATGGGGACCCTCCCTCCGGAACACTGCAAGCCTTTGTTTGGAGGAGATGATGGATGCTTTCAGAGTGACAGTAGAAGAAAGAGGTTTGGGAGCTATACTGAAGCATTTCAGTTATAACCCAGAGGTAACCCAGCTGTTTGAAGAGAAATCTTTCTCAAGCCCCAGGCAGATTGCTATTCTGTCTGATTGGAGGGAGGAGACTATACAGATGCCAGTTGGAGGAAGCCAGAAAG
>BHFT01045940.1:0-15885 GCA_004320025.1 Laticauda laticaudata | reverse complement strand
TTCACAGAAGTGTGATTGACTTGGAGTTACATTGTGTTGTTTAAGTGTTCCCTTTATTTTTTTGAGCAGTGTAGTTCTTATTGATGCCATTATGAGAAGTGAACAATTTGAGAATTTGGCTGGAGTTCTAAAGATACTTAACATTATTGCCTTTCTGCTCTTAAAAATAAAATTGTTTATTTAAGAGTTTAAGGCAGTGTACATGGAGATTTTAGGCAGATTCCTTTTGAATTGTTGATTAAATGCAGATGCATTTAGCTATAGCAGGCCTCCGATTTTGATTTTGATTATGATGATGATATTTTGCCTAATGCTAGTGTTAAAGAAGATGAGACAGTATTGCCATTGTAATTGCAAGGGAGACTCTATAACAGAAAACAACAGAAAGAAAATTCCTTTTTGTTATTTTAAAATAGATGTATTTTAGCACTTAATTTCAGGATCTAGTATTATAGTCCTTTGCACGGCACTGAGATAGGCTGGAGTCCCTTGGTGGCTATCAATGTTTTTGCCCTGATTTCTACCTTTTAAAAAAAAAATCTCTAAAAATATTGGAAATATGGCAGACTGCAAAGTTTCATTAACTTTCTTAGAAAATAACAATGCCCTATGTGTTATCTGAAATAATGCCCTCCTGGAAGAGAAAGAACAGAAGTAATCAGCATGCATCATGCTGAGGGATAAGGTTAGAAGAGTTGACATGTAACATTATGATACTATGGTGCTTTATGTCCCATGACAGCTTTTTTTTTTTTTTTTGANAGTTTTTTTTTTTTTTTTGAGAATCAAACCCCTGCACAATTGTGAGAGTATCTACAATACATTTTTAAATCCCAAATGTGCACACTAACTCAAATAAGTTGGGAATTTCCAATGTAGTGCTCACTATATTCTATGCATAAAGCATTATTCTTTGAGTATGAGTAAGTACTATGTATATATTCCTTACTTTCTATACTCTATGGGACATTTAAAACTCCCATCTGTATTTATCTGAAAGAGTGATCTCCTATGCCTGTTAATTCATTTTTGTTCAGATTTAGAATACTGCAGGATGCAAGTATGACTGCAACATTTATAGTCAAACTGAGAAATAATGTCTAATGCAAAACCTTACAGCAGGCTTCAATAATTAAAATGGATTTGAGCTTCAATTCCATTGGTCCTAATCCAGCATTTTATGCTGGCTTTCAATGTACCCTTCATTATATATAAATTATATTTTTTAATCAGCATTATTGAAATGTTAGCATTTGTATGATAGTTGTGTTATATTACCTGCAGAAGAAAAACAGTACACATTCAGAAATTTGATTTTGTGAATCAAATGGAAGCAGTTTCTAAAATGTTTCTGGCTGTATTATTGCCATAATGCCACCATCAATTAAAATATTCAGTGAAAATCCTTGTTGAAATTAAACTGAGGGAGAGATTTTTTTAAAAAAAATCCTTTAGAAAGGGAATTTTAAAGGGCACTTAAATGAATATTTTCCTTGGGATTGGGGTGGGGTGTTTTTTTGGCGAAATTTTATTAACTAACTTGTTTGAAGACAAATGGTCTATTTTATTTATTCATTTATTTGCATAAAAGCGTAGTGCAGTTTCAAAAGTATGAATTATTAGAAATGATGTATGCCAAATAAAGTTGTTTTTTAATTGGATTTCTGGATCATTATCAATTATTGCTTAACATCTTAAATGGTGCACATGAAAAGCATTATCTTATTGTTTAAACACCATAGAATTGTGCATTTACAGACTGCAGATTTTTTCAAAGAATACGCATTTAATTCCTTCAGAAAGAGTATTGCATGTTGGCTTAACAGTTCATTTTGTGCATAAACAAAATAAATTTAAATTTGTTTCTATATTATTATATATTATCTATAATATTATATATTATAAAGTTTTATAAACTATGAAAAGCTAATACATTGCAGAGATTAAGATTAGTTTCTGAGGAAAGTTAAGTTTAATTTACAGTCCAAAGAAAATCATGTTGTTATTGAATAAGAGCATTTTTTGCTTTCAGAATAAAAATCAGCAATAACATTGTAATAATAACAAGATACCAATTCCATTCTACAGAATATTTAGCAAGTTTGCTATTAAAGCCATCATAAGGCCATCATCAAATGAAATGAGTAATAAATATGAATATTGAATCAAGCAATTCATATTTGCACTTACTGAGTGATGGAAAATTTGATTCATTGTAAAATCTTTACATACATGTTTGTGAGTGTGTATAATTTTCATATAGGATGTTCTACATATAACTCAAATGCACAAATAGACATTGCCATGTATTACAACTATTTGTGTTCTTGTTACTAGGTTGTATCAGAAAAGTCACTATGCTACGATATTCACAAATCATGATCAAGGAAAGAACCTCCCCTGATAAAAAGCAGCCATAACTGAGGTTGTACATCTATAAAAGGCAGTTTACAGGACAAACACCTATATTATATATGGGCCATTGAATTTTATCATAATAACTATAATGCATACTTTCTATGGAGTGTTTAATAGTTCAAAGGAAACAGAGAACACAAAGGCACATTGCTCCCCAGTAGTATGATTGTCATCATAACAGAAGATTTTTCTCCCCATAGCAGCCTTGTAAATCATGTGCAGGAACATTAAACTGACATTTTGCCCAGCAGAATAGCATCAAATATTTATATACCCAAGTGAAAATAGTCTTTTGAGCTCAGTGAGGGAGCATCCCCCCATTAATAAAAAATTCAGTGATAATAGAACCTTCTCTTTTAAAGAGAGGGATTAACCTTTTACATGAGCTGATTGAAGGTAAAGAAAAATAATTATTATGGCAGAGCTTGAGCTGAAGAGACTTAGTATTTAGTTTAATGGCTATGTGATATCGTGATTAGAAAATGAGGCATCATTTGGCCAACTAGCATTAAGGTTTAACTAAGTAAATAGAATATGTTGAGATATATAGATTTAATCACACAAAAATAGGGCAAGTAAATAAGTTAACTACTCAGGGACTTAGTGAAAACAAGAAGGTTTAAATAGATGGTCTTAAAATAACACCTACATCAGAAATTCAGTTCTTGATGACTTTTCATAATTGGATTGCCAGTGCATTGCACAATTTGCCACTAAAATGTAGGGGAAATGTTTGTTTGCCAAACAGAATGGCCATTGTAGAGCTCTAAGTAAATGGAGGCAGGGTAGTTAATGCTGCATCAATAGGGGAACAAATTTGTAGGTATTTTAAAAGCAAGGTGCTTTATTTTTTTCTAATGGGATTTCAGTTGGAATGATGACCTCCATATATTTCTCCAAGTTTTTATTAGAAAGAAAAAGTGGCCCAGAATTTGTGATTTGCTATCTTATATAGGGAAATACTTCAAAAAGCCCTTATAAAAGAATTAGTAATTCAAGATCATGCATCGACAGGAAATAGAGTTTAGTGGGCTGATGTGGTGTTTTGTTTGTTGTTTTTGCCAGCTGCTGATGTTCATCATTAGCCTTTCCTCCATTTCCACTTTGCTTTCTTCCTACCATTCCTCCTCCTCCTCCTCCTCCTCCTCCTCCTCCTCCTCCTCCTCCTCGGCAGCCTTTAAGTTCAAAAGATGAGTCTAGGAATATTCATTTGCTCTTGATATGGCTTACTCAAAATGAGGCTGGTGTTTTCGTTGTACCACATTTCCATCTATTCTTTTCTGAGACTTCAAATACATTGTGAAGTAGAGTGACATATGACATACTTATTTGTTGATTTCTTTAATCATTTTTTCTTCTGACTGGTATGAAAGAAATGTCTTGATTATTTGCACTTGACATCTCAGTAGGTATATTCTTCAGTGATATAAATTGACCACTGGGCAATCAGGATAGATAATCTACAGCCATGTTCCCTTTTCCTGGTACATGTTCAATGATGAATTGATATAGTTGTACTTATCAGTGACCATTGAATCATATTGTCTTAATTTGAAGCATGAAGTGTAACAACTTAAAACCTGATGATTAGTGAAAAGTTTAAATGACTTCCCTATTAAATAATAATGTGGATATATAAGTCCCATTAGATGGCTAGACACTCCTGTTCTATGTGGAGTAACTTGTTTCTCAAAATAATAGGTTCCTGCTACTTAAGGCAGTGGCCTACATCCCCTAATGGACCTTGTTTGAGATATCTCTGATATCTCCATTGTCAAGTGTTATGAAAATCTGGACTCTTAAGGAATAGAGCTTGGCATATAGCATACTTCACGTTCTGAAATGCTCTGTCAGGTTCTTCAGTTTGTGTAATTTTCGTTGGTTTAGCCTTCTGAATAAAATAATACATTTTAAAAACTCATATATAATCTTCGCAGCATTGTGACATTGACATTTCCATTTAGGTCAATATACATATTTACATTAATTTTTGTTTCTACTGTCTAACCAATTATACCACTTATCCCAGACCGTACAGACCATATCTTCTCTATCTTGCAGTTCCAGTGCGAGTTTGAGCATCTCTGCACAATCCATTGCTTTCTTTATTATCTTACTGTCAGGGGGAGGGTACTATCTAGTTTTCAACTCTGTGCGTATGTGATTCTTGCCACTATCAATATATGTGTTATAATATATTTAATTTCTTTATCAAATGCTCCTCTAATTATTCCTATTAGAAACCTTTCAGGTTTGAATTCAGTTTGGAGACCAATAATTTCCTGCAAACAATTCCTTATTTTATTCCAACATTTTCTTGCTTTAGGACATGACCACCACATATGAAAGAAGGTACCTTGTTTGTGCTTATATTTCCATCATTCTGCACTCATGTTTGAATATATTTTAACCAATCTTGTCCGTGTTAGATGCCAACAGTAAATCATTTTATAAAGGTTTTCCTTATAGGCGGCCATTGTTAATTTATAATTTTTTGTCCACAGTTTTTCCCATTCCTCTAACTGAATGCTGTAACCAAAGTTTCTTGCCCAGGCTATCACATTTCTTTTGACTACTTCCTCTTCCCTATCAAATCTTAGTAGGTAATTGTACATTTTGTCTATAAATTTTTCTTCTGGTCCTAATAACATTTTATCTATATAAAATATAAATATAAATCTGCTATTTATATTGTAGGTAAATATTTAGTGATATGTAATAATGTCACACCGGTCAAGTATACTGCAGTAATAACAATATACAATGATCTAAGATGTTACTTAGCATTTAAAGAACTCCTATTAGATGTCAATTAGAGAACTACACCTTATATTAACAGTTAAATATTTGATCTATCAATCAGGACCTTAATTTCATTGATGACTAATCACTTCCACTATAATTATCACAACTTATATAAATATATATCAAAAAATGTGCATAACAGATAACTCAACAGAACTCTATAATTATCACCAGTAAAGTATTATTATTTCATAGGATTACATTTGCTTCAGGCCACAGAGTTATTTCCTTTCTTTCGCTTCCTTCCTGTTATTTGCTGTCTTCTTGTAAGCAACTATTTTCAGTATTAAATGTCAATCCAATACTGTTCCCTTTTTCCCCGCATCAGCGGTCTTATAAGCCTCTTATCACATATTTGTCCCTTATATTGTTTTTCTCGCTTCTTCCCTTTTCTCCATTTCTCTTCTTTGGTTGAAAAGTTCTCCTCTCTCCAAATGTTGCTCTCCCACCAAATCGCCGCCCATCCTGGAAGCTTTCACCTCCTCCAATCTGACACTTACTTTTTTACCATTGATATGTGTAGATCTTTACTCCTCTGCTAGGTAATTTTCCCTTTATGGCCCTGGGCTTCACCACGTCTGTCGATGTCTCCATCTGCTGTTTTTAATTCTTCCTTCTTTCTCTACATCTGGCTGTCACAACCACGAGTCAGCCATCATGCGGATGACTGTGCTTTTTCGCTCCGGGTTTGTGGGCTGCCTCTTTGTCACAGCGGGTGGGTGCCTTCCACCTCGCTGCTCCCAGAGTTTCCTCACTAATCAGTGAATCCCTCCAGGATCAATGTGCCCTCAGAAGGCTTCCAGATGTGAAAAATTCGGATCTAGGGATTGGAGCTCCACTCGCCCTTTTCCTCTCTGCAGCTACGAGAGTCCAGAGAGAGTGGGTAGGCTCAAGTCCTCAGCCTATTGGTCTGCACATTGATTGACGCTCCGCCCTGCACCATTGGCCACAGCCCAGTTTTCAACTCAGTCCAAGCCAGGACAGGCGTGAGTTGCTCAGGCTCCACTTCACATTGGAAGAGGAGGCCTTTTCTTTTTTTAAAAAAAAATTCTGTCTTCAAAAGCAAGGAGATCTGCAAATAAGGAGGGGTTTTGGCTGCCCCCAGTCCAGGAAGCACTCAGGGCAATGGCCCCAGTGCTTGAGCCACACCGCAGGGGAGTGGTTGGAGTGGCAGCAGTGATCGGCCTGATAAGGGCCTCAGCTGTTTTGCATAGCAGCAGAACAGGCGATCAGCCTGATTTTTGATCAGCTCCAAAGTGCGGTAGCGCAGCAGCAAGTGGCAGGAGCAGGCGATTGGCGCACTAGGAGTACAGCACTGCGCTGCAGTAGTGCAGCGGCAAGCTGCTTGATCGGGCAATCATCCCGACCCAGCTGGTCAGAACCAATGCATGGTAGCATTGGTGCAGAAGAGGATTGGATTGCAGACAAGGAGGCAAAAGATTCAAGGCCCAGCTGGTGGCACAGATTCGATCACATTGCCAGCACTGGGAGTGCAGGTACAACGTTGAGGTCTCATGGTGCACCAGTAGACCTCTATGCGGGTCCCTTTTGCTTATGGTGGCTGGCAGGGCATGTCTGCAGCCCAGCAATAGGACTTTCAGATATGTTTCACTGGTCTTGGAGGTAAGAGAAGCTGTTTGTTTTAGTTGGGCTTAAGGGGCTCAGTAAAAAATGAAAGTGGAAGTAACTCTTCATCCCCTCTCCTCCTCCAGGAACCAGTCTTTCCCTTGGGCAGTTCTACAGCTCATATCCCACAGCCAAGATGACGGATGCACATAATCTTTCTATATCTAGGGCAGATCAAAAGGCAGGCAAAAGAAAAAGGCCCCTGAACCCAAACAGCCTTCTAGGTCTAAGGAACAAGATGCTATTAGAAAGCTGAGAACACTGGAGAAGCAGGTGGAAAAGAACCAGTGTGCCTCTGGAGTAAGGAGCCTCAGATCACCACCCCCAGATGAGTCAGTTTCTTCTGCACAGCCTCCAGTGTTACAGATTGAGCCTGGGCCCTCCTCTGCATGTAGGCCTTGTTTGCAGGCTTGGTCCCCTGATGAGGCATCTGATTCTGCAGACTCACTGCTACTAGAAGGGGGCAGGGATTATGAAAGGGTCCTCCAGACAGCATTCCAAGAGGAGTCAATGGAACCTCCTCCTAGGAGGCATAGACTGGGGTGGAAGCAACTTTTACCCCCACTGCTGCAGGCCTGTGGGATCCTGAAGTTGCAGAACAAGTATTGCCTGCTCACTTTGAGGCCATTATTTCTAAGGCCATAAGACAGGGAATTGTGGAAAGCTTTCAAGTGATGAGAAGAGAAGGCCAGAATCTGTGGCATCTGAATATTCTATTCTTTCATACCCAGATCCTTCTATGCATTCCAGAAGTAGGCAGTCTTTGATGGGCAGTGCTTCACTTGACCCATCCCTACACAGCCATATATCTGTGGCCCTAGAAGGAGACAAACAAGAATCTGACTTCTCTGAGGAGGAATGCATGGCTCCTGAACTCATAAGTTCCAGGCATTATTGTTCAAGGCCAAGAAGTTAGCGCAGTTGGGCCAGAGGCAGATGTTGGAGACATTTAGGGAGATGCACTTACACTTCCAGACCAATTCTTTGCTGAACCAACTGTATGCCCTGAAATTGTTCTGGCCCCAAGACTATTTTTAAATATCATTAAGAAACAATTAGAATCCCCGGGCACAGCAGCCACACTGTCGGCTCTTTACATGGCTTCACCACTTACAGGATAGAATTCCTGCTACTGATGTCTGGGTCCATCAGAACATCAACAAGCTAGTAGCAGTGGCTGAATTTACGACTGATGCCACCTTAAACAGCACCAGATTCACAACCAAAGCCTACATCAGTGGCTGCCCGTAGAATGGTCTGGCTAAAAAATTGGCAGGCAGATGGGCGGCGCAAATGGAAGGTGGCATCTTCCCCAATTCAAGGGGAGAAAGTTTGGGAAAGTGCTTGAACAGCACCTTGTTGAGACTAGAGACAAGAAGAAATACCTCCCCTCCTTGGCCAGGAGTTTAGGTTTCAGGGCAGTTCCATATTCCTGTTGGTCAACTTTCTGGGCAGAGGGTAATACCTGGGCTCAGGGACCGCAGAGGCAGTCTTTAATCTCCAGGAACACCCACAGGAACAAATGGCCACAGTATTCAGGCAAGCTGCCCTTTCATGGAGAAGGAAGTTGCTTTTTCCACTGCTCCCGTTAATTGTGGTAGTAGCTCTCCCATTGGGGGCAGGTTATCCAGTTTTGCTGCTCAGTGGGAGGCTACAACATCAGATGTTTGGGCCTAAATACCATTAGACATGGCCTTTTCTTAGAGTTCAGATCTATGTGCCTTGTAGACTCTTTTCTTAGAGTCCAGATTCTATGTGCCTTGCCCTGTATCCACGGAGGCATCTCATAGAAAACTCATGGAAGAAGCTATTCAATACCTGCTGGATATTCAAGCCATCCAGTCAGTTCCATTTAGTCAGCAGAGTTGGGGATTTTACTCCCAGCTGTTTGTTATTCCTAAAGCCTCAGGGGGTTGGCGAGCTATTCTTGACCTTAAAAGGCTCAGTAAATTTCTGTGTTACAAGTGTTTCAAGATGCATTTGCTACAATCTATTTTGGAGAATGTTTCGGAGGGTGACCACCTCACCTCAACTGACCTCACAGAGGCATACCTACATATTAGGATTTGCCAGGAGCACAGATGTTTTCTGCACTTCAGCTATGCTGGGAGACATTTCCAATATAGGGCCATGCCCTTTGTTTTATCTTCTGCTCCTCACAAAAATATTGGCTCCTTTGGCAGCTCACTTAAGAACTATCTCAGTTAGGATGCAATGTTACCTGGATGATATCTTAATCCAATCATCCTCACAGAACAGGGCCTTTAGGGATCTCCAGGTGACAGTTTCCCTTTTACAAGACCACAGCTTTTTAGTTAACCATAAGAAAAGTCACTTCATTTCAACTAAATGTTTATTACATTTGAGAGCAGACATTAACATGATATCCTGTAAGGATATCCCAAGAATGTAAAGATAGCCTTCTAGCGTTATGGGAAAGGTCAGAAAAGTGGATAAGACTCTTTTGGCAATTCTCCCCCAACTTTTGGGAAAGATGATCTCTTGCATCATCGTGCCTTGGGCTAGGTTACATTCTAGAGCACTATATTGGTTCCTATTGTCATATTAAAAGGTGGGCAAGAGCCATTTCTCATGCAAAGTCAAGATTCTTGGGTCAGTAAAACAGTCATTACAATGGTAGTCTTCACATGCAATATAGGAAGGTGACTTATTAAAGGAGCATCCTCGACTGGTCATTACTACTGATGCCAGTTTCTCCGTTTGGGTAGCTCATCTGCAGGCACAATTGGCTCAAGGACAATGGTCTGCTCAGGAGAAAACAAAAAATATCAGTTGGTTAGAGTTGAGAACTGTAAGATGGGCTCTCAAGAAGTTCCGAGTCTCTATACAGAATTCTCATGTTCTGATTTTGATGGATAATATTATTGATATTTTTTGTTTTCTCCAGAGCAGACCATTGTCCTTGAGCCAATTGTGCCTGCAGATGAGCTACCAAAGCACATATTAACAAGCAAGGAGGCACCAGATCCAAGATGGTTACTGGTAGTGGATCTGTTTGCCTCTCCAAATAATGCCAGACTTCCCAGGTTTTTCACCAGGTTTGTGACACAGGGAGCAGAAGGAACCAATGCCCTCAGGTGCAGGTGGCCTCAGGGTCTCGTGTATGCCTTTCTTCTTCTTCTGCTTTACCAGCCGTCATCAGAAAGATATTAGACGATGAGGAGGTCATATTTCTGGCTCCTTACTGGCCCAGACATCCCTGGTTTGCAGACCTGGTGAATCTCTCCATCACCAAACCATGGAGGATTCCCCCTTATAAAGTTTCATTACACCAAGGGGAAATAAGTCATCCAGAGCCTCAGTGGTTTCAACTGACTGCGTGGCAGTTGAGTGGAGTGATTTGAGGAGACAAAACATATCAGAGAAAACCATCCACACTATACCAGTGGCTAGGACACCCTCCACTAACCATATTTATGAAACCACATGGAAGATTTTCTGTCTGTGGTGTAACAAAACTGGGATCACTCCCACTTCTGCTTCAATAGCCAACATATTAGATTTTCTGCAGGAGGGACTTGACCAAGGGCTCTCGGCCAACACCCTTTGTAGGCAGGTAGCAGCCCTCTCCTCTGTTTTGTATATTCATAGGAAAGAGACAAATTCATTTGTCTCTTAACCTAACTGTCCCCTTATTCCTAAAGAGAGCTTCAAACCTTAGGCCCCCAGTGGTTCATAGGTTCCCCACTTGAGATCTCTCTAAAGTGTTAAAGATGTCAATGAGTGAACCATTTGAGCCTCTCAGATCCATCAGTTTACATCTACTATCACTTAAGGTAGCCTTTCTAGTAGCCATCACTTTGACTAGAAGAATTTCCGAGATGGCTGCTCTTTCAGTCAGGGAAGATCAATATAATTTCCACCCAGATAGGGTTGTTTTGAGATTACACCCCTCTTTTATCTCCAAAATCAATTCGAGGTTTCATAGGGCCCAAGAGCTGATATTACTAAATTTCTATCCCAATCCTAAGCATAATTTGGAAGGAGCGTGGCATATTCTGAATGTTCGTGGGATGTTAAAGATTTACATCCAGAGAACACGTCCAATCCATAAGATAGAGGCACTTTTTGTATCCTTTCACCCGAGCACATTAGGCTCAGAGGTGACTCTTGCTACAGTGGGTAGATGGATCTGTGCTTGTATATCTAAGGCCTATCAGAGTAGGCCTTCCTGTGCCTCGAAAGGTGACTGCCTACTCTACCAGAAGTTCAGCAACGACGACAGCATGGGCCACTTTAAGCTTCCATTGAAGAAATCTGTCGAGTAGCTACATGGTCATCACCATCACCATTTATCCAACATTACCAATTGGATGCCTTTGCATCAGCTGATGCGACATTTGGCAGAAGGGTTCTGCAAAGCATTCATACATGTCAATATGAGTAGGACCAGACTCAAGCCCTCCCAGGGACAGTCCAGCTTTGGTATGTCCCACTCTCTTTGGACTCTCGTAGCCACAGAGAGGAAAATGAACATTGAATTACCTGAATGTTCCTTGTCTCCTGTGATAGAGAGAATCCAGCCCCATCCTTATTCGTCTGGTCTGGGTGTGGGTTGAGGAGGACGATGATATACATCCTTTTTATCTTTGAAACTATAGAGTCACATCCAGTCTGCCAGGTGCTTCATTGAAAGCTGGGGCGTGGCCTACAGCACAGAGTGGAGCTTCAATCAATGCACAGACTTTGTTCAATAAGCTGAGGACTTGAGCTTACTCTCTCTGGACTCTCTCCACCACAGGAGAAAAGGAATATTCAGGTAAGCCAATGTTCATTTTCTGCACTGTCGTGACGTCAGCACTGGAAATCTCCAAAATGAATTGCTTTTAAATTATTCAGTTAAATCAGATGGAGGTTGGCTTCCATTTGACATCTCTGTGGCTTATTATGTACCCTATGTATTTGATATCCAGATAGGCCCAGGTTATATTTTGCCTTTTGCCGTATTGCATTTGGTAAATGCTTAAAGACATGATAAATATGTGCCAAATGATCTTTCCAGAAATCTGTAAAGATGTCTGTATTATCTAAGTCAGGGGTTCCCAACCTGGGGTGCGAGATGATATTCCAAGGGGTGCAAGAAAAGTCCAGGTAAATAATAGGATATTGGCTATATGTTGGCATCTTTATTTTCTTTTGCAATGAACTAACTTTGTTTTCATTTTAGAATTAAGTATCGTTATTTAGTGGCCGTCACATACATAGCTGAAAAGATTCACTCCTACCATGTATTTAATAATTAAATAATTCAGTCCTGCCATATATTTACCATATATTTCAGGGGGTATGAGGTTCGAGTGAAATTTCTTTAGGGGTATGGGGCGAAAGAAAGATTGGGAACCACTGATCTAAGTTATACAGCTTTATATCACCATAGCAGTAAATCCTTGGGTCCCTGAAAAGTTGTTGGACTTTGTGGAATCAAAACAACATTACAATTGTGATAGTGGAAGGAAAACAAAGCTTTACACTTTGTGTATCAATGAATTTGGGCATGTGAATGTTTCCCATATGTGGTATATACCAGTACAGATTAAGTCCAGCACTCATAATGGTTACCAGCAATGCACTGCAGAATTCAAATGGAAATGTACTAGCTCTTTGACTGTCATTCATGCTAATACATTTTAGCCTTGCAGAGATATATCCTATCTTTTATTATTTTTTTAACATGGTAAGAAGAATCTTGGATTGTGATAAATAATGCACAGATTGTGAACAGGTAATAACTAACAGTACAGTTTATAGAATTTGTTTGTTTCGGCACAGATACCTTCCAGGGCATGACAGATGGAATGTTCATCTTTGAAGATCCTTCTGTAGATGGTAGCAGAAGTGTCCAAGGCTATGATGCTATTGTTGTAGAGCAGTGGACAATCTTAGATGTAAGCATATCATTTTGATTTATTTCCAACATCTTGATTCACAACTCAATGAGAAATTAAAAGTTTTAATCTAATGTCTGCATTTTTTTAAAAAAAATATGTTTTTATCTTGCTTACTTCATTTTCCACCCAATTTCACACTGCATTAATGCTCTCACCAATGTTGTGGTTGTTGATCAGCTTCAATGTTTTCTTTTTTATTGTGCATTTATCATGATTTCTATTGTAGCTTTTTAAAAATAATTGCCAAGAAAATTCTCAGAAATAGAATTTCTTTCTTACAGTAAGTCTGCGTAGAATAAAATTATTAATATCATCTTATACAGAATTTATTTGAGACTTCTTACATTGTTATTTCTTTGTATGGAATGTATAATTCATAAAGCAAAGCTCTTTTTTTAAAAAAAAAGGAAGATTCCTTTTTATTGTCAAGTCTCCTTATAATGTTTACTTATTCCCACTTAATTCCAAAATAGTTGTGCAACTCTTGAACAAAAATAAGCCATTTATTTAAATAGACTTTCAAAAAGAAAAATGATATATAAAAATTATATTCTGTGATTAATTTTCAAGCAGAGATTAAAAAATAAGTTTAAGAATATTTATACTTTAGCAGTATATTCAAGCAGATTTTTACAGTGCCCTAATTAAATTAATATTAATTTTAAAAAAAACAAATTCAGCTGCTAATCAAAACACAAAGAGCATGTAAATACAACTTATTTATTTATTACATTTATAGGCTGCCCATCTTTCTGCCAGCTGATTCTAGGCAGCCTTTTAGCAAGATAAAAACAATGTAAAACTTTAAAATACTAAAAGAATAAATATGAATAAAATTAACATATATGGCCAAGGAAGTAAACAATATACAATGGGGTGGATATAAAATCTTCTCCTAATTCACTAACACCTCCAAAATGGAACGTCTCATTGAGATCCCTAGCCAATCAATCGAACCAGTTTTAAATCCCAGAAGCTCAAGAAGGTGGGGCAGATATAACCTCAAAGGGTAGCCTTTATTTAATTAGGCACTTTAGTAAATCTTGCTGGAAAAAGTTGCCAAGTCATGAGTTCTGAAGAACCATAAAGGTCAGTGTGTATACAGACATATGTACATACATACATAAACACAGTGCACAAATACATACAAATATATGATTTCCCCCAAAAAACAGTATTTCAGGAAAAAATATGATGAACTAATCAGGATTTAATTTGATTACCATAATTGTAAACATTATAGTAATATAAGAAGTCATTACTTGCACAGTCTTCACTATCCAAATAAGATCAAACTATAGTAATAAAGATTCTTTACTGTTTGGATCAGTCCTACTAAATTGACTTCATGGCTATTTTGTTGGTGGTAAGATAGCATCTCTTGGCTGCTCTGTTAAAGATTGTGCCAAGTTCTAATCCCTATTTGTTTGGATCTATTGCAAAAAAATTGTTTTCATTATTCAGCCTTTGGCCTAGTTCCTAAATGGAACTAGGAGCTGAATATCAGAAGAGGGGGAAGTGTTGTTTAATGTTATGTCAATCACCCTGGTTACATATTGATTTTAGGTCAGTGTCTTGCTCTAAAGTCCAGTCCTATGAACAAGAAAATTAACAGGAATCAAAGAAACAGAGTCTCTTTTGAGTCACGATCAACTATTTTTTGTTAACAACATGGAAGTTGTTGACATTCTCATTTTTTAAAACACATCCTAGTCTAATGTACCACCCTGAGATTTCTTGGCAATGTTCTATCCAGTGAAGTCCATCGTTCAGACAGAACTGCTTAGTTTTTGCAAGCATTAATAACAATTTGCAAGCTTAAGACATGGGAAGGGAGAGTCCAAAGTAAAAATGAAATCAGTTGACAGGAAGACTGTAAATCAAATAATGTAGGGTAAAGACACAGCAGAATTTGGGGTTCAAAACCAAAGTAATATAGAAATAGATAAGAAGTACAAGAAGCTACTGCAGGAATGTCAAAAACATTTTGCCTGTAAAACTGCCAACTGATGGGAAAAATGTCAGGTGTAGGTTCAGTGTTGCATATCTCTAAGCATAGGCATCTCTCTTGTTTAAAATATTGTAGAACTTTATTTGTGCAGTTTTACTACGTCTAGTTTTCGAGAATATAGGGACAGATTCTAGGATCCAATCTCGGTTGGTCACTGAGATCAGATATTTATTTTTCTGAGCTTTCAGACTTGTGGTTGAGCACATCCTTAGGGAACTTCTCTCTAGCAGAAGTTAACCTCTACTCTTGGTGACCAGCTCAGATTGGATCCTGCAACATTATCCTGGGACACATATATTCACTTTCTTTCATGACAGATTTTAGTATTTAAGGGAAGATAGCAAACAGAGACTATCACTTTTCTTTTACCTCCCTTGTTTCCAAAACTGCTGCTGGACCCAGTCTTACTTGCTTCAGGAGCTGTGGCTCTACTGGTTTCTTTTGATCTTGCTTTAGCAAGGTCGTCTCATACTCCTGTGGAGTTGTTTTTTAATATGCCACTTTTCTTCCATGATGGAATTTCGAATGATAGACTTATTGTTAGTATCTCATTCAAACAATGGCTAAATGTGGATAAAATCTGCCTTCTGACCATTCCTAATACTACATTAGCAGTCGACTGAAGGCTTGATTAAATGATAGTTTCTCTTAGCTTTTCACTTGCTTTGTATATTGATGTGGGTACGAAACTCATAGCACATCTTAGAATTGTTATCATAAGAGTTACACAGACCTTAAAATGTTCCTTTCTGCATGTTCTGAGATATGTAATTCAAGTTGCATTTTCTATGCAGTTTAATTCAACAACATGACCTTCCTTTGAATTTGAATGGGCATTACCATTGTCATTTTAACAAAAGCAAAAAAAAACTTGGATGCTTCATTTCTACAAATAAAGCAGCTTCTCAACTGTAAGCAACAGGAATATGTTCATTATAGTTCTCTGTATGTGTGTAAAATGTCAGTATGCAAAAAAATGTAAAAGATGCCACAGTATGTGATTCTTCCCAGCAGCCAACAGGATGTAAAGGCTAGGTCACACTGGCCGACAGATGCAAAATGTATGCAAAAAGGACACAGCGGACAAGCAAAATTTCAGGGGTGGCTCCATCCGTT
>BHFT01045937.1:0-12152 GCA_004320025.1 Laticauda laticaudata | reverse complement strand
TTTGTATCTGTCGGCCAGTGTGACCTAGCCTTTACTGTTATTTAAGTTTTATTGAGTATAGAAACTACTGTACATTGCAGGAGGAGGAGAAATAATGTCATACTGTATATGCTTTTGCATGTTGCATTTCAACTCTTATGCCAACTCAGAATCTTTAAGAGAAATGATTGTTCTCCAGATCTCTTCAGTGTCTTTTCTTTTGACTCGCTGTCCCTAACAATGTATATACTGAAATCCTCATTGTGCATATCTGTTTATTTCTATCCTCAGGTGTGCATTATACTGCAATAAGTGTTGAATCAATGTGTCTAAAATCCACTAACTTAAAGAATGCATTGAGGCTTGTTTGCCGCTACAATTATTTTTCTATTTATGATATATACTCTTTTTAGATGATTCAGTTTTGAAGTAAAAAAAAATACAATCAGCCTGAAATGAAATGTTCATTCTGATCACATCAGGCTGCACTACCTTTCTCTCAAAAGATGATCATAGGGTAGTCTAGTTATCTTTTTCATTTCCACTTTATGAATCCAAAGAGTCTGAATTACGTAATTTACATAGTAACCACGTAGTTTCTGTGGTTTCTTACTCATGCAGGAACACAGCCTTTACCTGTTCCACATGAGACTCTAGTTGACTCATCAGCATAAACCTCTCCCATTTCTGCATGCGGCAGTTCTGAAAACAATCAAATCTGTCTCAGAGCATTTAGACTTGGTAAAATGAAAGTTGATCTCACTGTCACTGATTAGTTTTTCTGAAGCTTTTAAAGCATTTCATCTCTTTAATGATGAAGCCAACAACGATCAGTTTATATAAATTGAGATAATTCTGCAACTTCAAGGAAAATTCACCAGTGCTTTGTTGACTGAAAACTATCACTCTATTTTGTGTTCTAGCATTGTAGAAATTCCAGTATTCTTTGCTCACTTTATATTAACTAAGGTTATGGCAGCACTTCAGATTCAAAGGAAAAACATGGTTCTGAACATGTGGAGGCATAAATATAGGACTTGCCTAATGCATTTAACATATAACAAAGATGTCTGTTTCTCAGAATGGCTTATCTGGAATTAAACCCACAATGTTGTACAGAGGAATAACAATTACAATGTTGTAACAATCACACTTATATTCATTGCATTTTCATAAGGATTTGCAGGAATTCATTTATACAATTTGAACTGAGTATAGGACTGGATCTTTGGAGTCCATCAAACACATCTGATTATGAATACTACCTTGCCCCAACAATTTACCAGTAGGTACTACTAGCTGATTCAGTGTTCTTGTGTTGTCTGTCAGCCACGTCCACTTTTGCTAATCAGAAAAACAAATACTCAATGCCTATAGCTTGTTTCTCTGGTAAGCAGAAAGAGGCGAAAATTGCTGAGAATCTTAAAACCAATCCTAATTAGATCAATGGTGATTACTTTTGAGTTGTACAATATTAATAGTGATAAACAGGCTTTTCAAACAAGGTGCCCATGGTTTATGCATTTTTCAAAGCAAAAGCAAAAATTCTTGCTTCCCATCTAATATGATTCAAACAAAGAGAGATTTCTGTTAATATATTGTAGCATAAATATTGTGTGGGCCAAAGCTCTCTCTTACTTTTGTGAATTCAACAGCTATTATTGTTTATTTTTTATTTATTTTATACCTCCCAAACAGACTCTCAGTGGCTTACAACAATATTAAAACACAAAATGCAACAGACATAACACTAAAGAAACAAACACATCCTCATCTCCCCCCCAGAACCCATTGACCATAATTGGTGTTCTATCTCAAACATTGTCAAGAATTCCACCATCAACTTCTTCTAGAAAGCAGGTAATAATAATTAAAACCCTAACCCTAGTCAAATCTCTAACAGGAGGCAATTTGTTAGCCCTGCAAAGTAGATTAGACTAAGAAACCAACACCATGTGTGTCAAGAGTGCTTTTATTTTAATATGCACGCAACCAAACAGAATATAACAGAATTCACTTCCCTCTTTCTCCATGTGAACTAGGAAGGGACAAAATAGGCAAATTCCCCTCTCTCACAAACTTTGAATTGAAATACTCAAGATAAAAGTGTAGAATGATCAGCACTAATAAAATGAAGTTCTACAGTCAAGCACATGTGTACTGTGGCGTTTGCTAGCAGATTGGTGTTATCAGCAGTTCACAATTTTAAATTGGTGGATTGTGCTATAGCTGATAGATTTAATTGCCCTGGAACAATGGCAGATTAAGGCTCACTGGTGCCTTAAGCATTGACAAATCTTGGTGCCTCCTTCCTTTGTACATACTGTACAAACAAAGCCATATTCTCAACTTTGTGATGCCCCCTTTGAGCCTGGTGCCCTTAAGCATGTGTTTAGTCTGCTTAATGGTTAATACACCACTAATCTGGAACCTCAGACAGGATAACTTAAATAGGAGCTACTTAAGACTTTTGGGGTTGGCCACAGCATGCCACAAATACTGTATCTCATACTTCTTAACAAAGCTGGCTGAGCATTTTAGAATTTAGCAGTTATTTACACACAGCAATTTAAACTAAACCATTGTTTGCTAAATAAACCAGAATGGATTGGAGTCACATAGCTTGCTACATCACAGGCAAGCAAGCATTGTTTGGTAATGCTGTGTTTTTAATCACAATCTAATAGATCTGGAAGATAACAGATTTGGGAAGTGAATACCTGTACCCAACCCCCTTTCCTATGATGACTGTGGTTCTGAAAAATGATCAAGGACACCCTCTTCCATGTGTGTAGTACAATTGGATGAAAAGTAAGATATTTTCCTATCTCAGTACAAGCGTCCCTTTTGTCAACACAATCCTCATCAACTAATCCTCATCAACTTAATCTAATCACTCTCTTGGGAGTGTTGAATTACTTCCAGTTTATGATGATTTTTAAAGATTAGGGTTAAATCATAGGGATCTGTAATTCAAGTGGTATATTCATTAGACTGATTTGTTATTGTTTTAATGAGACACCATAAAGAATGCATTTCTTTTTTCATTTTGCATACCCTATCATTACAGTCATTATAATTTGATATGACAAGCAATGTAAACAATCAATATGAAATATGAATAAAAAGAAAAGTCTAAGTAAAAGCTACCTATCAGGGAAAAGAAAGAATTTTTCCCCCCTGAATACACCCATTCTTAATTACTGGAAAGAATGACTAAACTTTACAGAACTTGTGTGCATGTAAAAACTTGAATATGCTATGATGTTGAAAAGTACCACCTTGTTTTCAGTGAAATAAGCAGCACTATCAGAGGGCTCTTACCTGCAAAATAGTAATTATGTCTTTTCTATATCACTAGCAATCAACTTGATTAAAAAGCTTGGTACAGGTGCGTTCTTGTACAACTCCAGCAGCTAAATCCAAATATCAACACAGAAAAGGTATAATACATTTAGTGTAAGAATATATTCTGAATAGATACATACAAACACATGCATATATTCAGACAAAATATAAATAATGGAGGTGCTGCAGAAGACAATTCAGTAAACATTTTATAATTTAAATTTAATAAAAGTTACTTTAACCTAACTACAGAGTTTATAGTACCATAAAGGAGCTTTATAGCTTCTCTGTACCAACAAGTAGATTCATGATGTTGAAAACAAAACCTGCAATGTATTGTTGGCATATGGGATGAATCAGTATTCCTTTGAGGTAGTTTTGTTACATAAGTCTTCATAATTTTTATTCAAACATGTGTTCATAAATCTTTTTTCACATTAAAACTTATAAGTAAATATAATTCAAAGAGTTTCTCAATACTGATCATAAGGAGAAAAAAATCCAGAATGAGAAAATATCTTTATTGGAACAACATAAACCTACGTATATAAAATAAATCTTCACATTTCCAAATCTGAACTGGTTAGCATAATCAAAAACCCAGGGAAGGAGAAAGTTCAGAGGTTGTGGTGGGAAGAAATATGGCTACTGTTTGGACCACTTCTGGGAAACACTGCAAATATAAAAATCAAGTCGTATCAAATATAAAAGTGATGTTTAGTTGTACTGCACAAGAATCAAGCAAGTAATGTGGTCATCTCCAATTCTTGAAATATAAATTTAATCTGCAGAAGTATAAACAACAGTTTCCATTCTTTTTTAGAATGTATTTGTTCAATTTATAAGGCACCAAGGCTAGAAACCAGGATATTGTGAGGTCTAGTTTCGCCGCAGGTAGAAAAACCGGTTGGGTGACTTTAGGGCCAGTCACTCTCTCTCAGTCCAGCTCACTTCACAGGATTTCTTTTGTGGGAGAAAGAGAGGAAGAAGGAATATTAAATATATTCACTGGCTTGAATAACTGTATTTATAAAAATAATAAAGTCAGGATAAAACAATCTAAAAAAAACCATTCAACTGACCAAAAGGAACAAACATCTTGAACTGAAAAATAAAAAAGTAGTCAACAACAACAACAAAAAAACAGAACTTATAAAACGCAACAATACAATATGAACACCAATGTCAGCTGGTGCTCCATTCAAAATGCACTCAAGAAACACTTAAGCCCATGTCACACTGCACCAACGGATGGAAAGAGGATATAAAATGGAGAGAAACACTTGCCATCCGTTTGTTAACGCGATTCATCTGTTCTGTACTCACTGCCTCCGTTTTTCATTCTATCTATCCGTCCAGCATCCGTCGACTGAGGTTCCATCTGCTCAAAAAATTTTGAGCTGCTCAAAACTTTTTGAGCGGAGAAAATGTATCCAACCATTCGTTCTGCATCCGCAATGCATACAGGGAACATCCGTTCTACATCCGTCGTCATCCGTTATGCGTCCGCTATATCTGCTAGGAATCCGCTGTTGCATCAGCGCAACTCAAATCCACTCCAGTGGAAAAACGGACGCAGGGAGGAAGCGAAACGGATGCGGAACAGACACGCAGGTTAGTAGCACAGACGGAGAAAGGATTTGAAGCGAATGCCAGCTCGCAAAGAAAGCATTTAAAACAGAAAAAAACGTTCTCAGAGGGGACTTATCTCGGAATTAAGGATGTTAAGAGGATGCCTAGAGGATGCAAAAGGACACCTAGTGGAAACCTATATTGCCTATAAAAAGGGGAGGGAACTCACCTGGATCTCACTTTCAGTCCAGCAGCCCTGCTGTGCAGACCTCTTGCAGCCTTCATCTGGCTCTTGCTCTTCCACAGCATCCATTGAATGTCCACCCATGGATCATAAACACAGTCCTTTGGTAGTCAACCATTCATCTGCAACAGTGCGAAAGCATCTACAGGCTCGTTTCAACTGTTCTACGGGAAGAAAAGGAGGCGGCCAAGAAGTGTCTGGGTCCGAAGATGGATCAGGAGAAGAGCAGAGTATGGACTGTACAACAAGCTGATGGTGGAGCTGAGGAACGAAGACCCTCGTGCATTCCTGGAACTTCATGAGGATGCCTCCAGCCATGTATGATGAAGTTTGTGGAGGGCTGAGACCCAGGTGACCAAGGCAAACAACAACTTCCGGCCCGGCCTGGACCCTGGGCTCAAGGTGGCGCTGACTTCTGCACCACCTGGCCTCAGGACCACAGACAGGAGCATGCAGTATACAGCTGAGGGTCCACACAACACCATCAGCATTGTGGTCAGAGAAGTTGGTTGCAGGCCATCATCGAAGAATACCTGGGGAGCTACTCCAGTGCCCCTCCACTGAAGAAGCTGGAAGAAAGTTGCAGAGCAGTGGTATCAGAAAGTGGAACTTCCCTACACCATTAGAGCCATAGATGGCAAGCACGGTGGCCTGCCAAGCTCCAGCCAAGTCGGGGTCCACTAATTTCAGCCTACAAGGGCTTCTTTCAGCATCAATCCTCTCCCCATGGTCAATGCTGACTACAAGTTTCATGTACATCGCATGCTTCAGACAATGGCTCATCTTTCAGATGCCTGTATACAACGCAAAGTGACCTCAAGGAGGGGCTGGAATGCAACCTCATCATGGACTTCCCAGATCCAGAACCCCCTGCCCCAAATGACACACAAGATCTGTGCCCTACTTCATCGTGAGGGAATGACGCCTTCTCCCTCAGAACCTACCTCATGAAGCCACTACAGCTTTCAGATGCCTTGCACCTGTGAAGATGAGGATCTTCAAACTACAGGCGATCCAGGGCAAGGCGTGGTGGGTGAGGAGCGCCTTTGGCATCCTGGCAACAGGTTCCAGGTACTTCCTCCACCATCATGCAGCATCGCCTCAGAGCCGTGAGGAGGCTCATAGAAGGCTTGCTGCATCCCTGCCAACAATCTCATGCGCACCCGCTACCGCAGTCTGCAGAACAGGCTTGTGGACCTCCAACAAGGCAATGGGGACATGGAGTCGTAGTGAATGGAGGCAAGGGCGAAACCTGATAGGACACTTGTGCGATGTGCAAAGGCCACAACAGAGCTTTCACGTTGAAGGAAGAAGCAGAGCGCAACCTCCTGAAAAACACTTGGCTGCAACTCCCCAGGCTGGAGCAGTGAGTGGCCAAGACAGGGTGGTAGATGCCTTAATGGATGCTTCCTTCAGTCCTGCTCTCATCCACACTGATGGGATTCGGCCAATTATGTATGGGTGGGCCTGACAATGAACAGGGCATTTTAATAAGAATTGTCGCGTATTTATGTGGACATTGTGTGGACGAATGAATTACATTATTATTGATACTAAAGGGCACAAAGGTGAAGCAACCTGGGCAGGATGACCCATACAGTCCCACTATGCTGTGCACTGGAGGTTTATCTATCCCACAGCTATTACCCATCCCAAAGGTACCCTGCCCAATCCCACAGCTATTACCCATCCCACAGTATCCCTGCCCATCCCACACCTATTACCCATCCCAAAGGTATTCCCTGCCCATCCCACAGCTTATGACCCATCCCAAAAGGTATCCCTGCCCATTCCACTGCTATCCTTACCCATCCACTAGCATGCCAAAGGCGCCTTAAATATAAATTTCTAAAAGTTTCCACCAAGACTTTACTGACAAAAAATAAATGAAGCAAGTGTGTTGAAGCAAAGATAATCTTTATTAATAACAAATCTGTAAAAAGAAAAATGACCCAAGTCAAGTGTCCAAAGCAAAAATAAAAGTCAACAAGGATAGCAACCAGTCCCTGGCACTCTTCTCAGTCAGTCTGAGGCATTCCCATCGTCTCAGGGGTGAAGGGTCCAGGTGCTGCTGCAGGTGGCTGCTGCTGGAGTGCTGGTCTGAGGCGCCATTGGGGTGCCTCGCCCCGAAGGACAACAGGGGACGGTGTGTTGAGGAAGCTCTCAGACAGCTGGCTCGGCCCCGTGAATGTTGAGAGCCCCTTCCTCCATGACATGGGGTGTTCAGCCCCAATACCGATGACATATGTATACTGAGGCCAGGCTTGGCTGTGGGGTAGACAAAGGAGCAGTGTAGTGGGGCTGTCTTGGTCTGCAGCTGGGTGAGGACTGGCATCGGATGGCATCGGTGGCGTGGGGTGGCATCTGTGGCATCAGTGGCACCGGTGGCATACGATGTACCTGTGCCTGGACTGGGAAGGGCTGCCTGTGCTGGCTGGACCTCCTGGTAGCCATAGCGTTGGTAGGGTCGAGGGCCTGTGGAAGCCTTGGAAGGGCAGTGACATCACCTGGGTGGAGGAGCAGGCCTGCACTGGGTGGGAGCACGTTCAGCTGGGTCTGGAGGTTGTGAAGATCGGTGATCCTGTCTTTCACAACCTGGTACTGGGATTCCGACATGTTCATGAGGATCTGGTTGACATAGGTGAGGAAGGCTTTGCGGTTGGAGGATGGGTGGGCGTCGGTGTGTACCAGCGCAGGAGAGGAGATCTACGCTGCTCCTGATGGGTGTCCCTGATCTCCAGCAGGACAGTTGTGGGCTCTGCCCCTCCGGTCTGCCTCTCTGCCTTTCGGTGGAGGTGGAGCTGGGGTGGATGCGGGTTGGGCTGTGGTGGAAGTGCCCTCTCCTTGCTCCCACTGCATCAGGGGGTCCTCCATGCGCTTCGCCAGGGGTAGTACAGCTGTTGGCGGGTCTCCGTCATGAGACACTCCACAGATACCTGCTGGACACAGGAGCTGACTCTTGGCCAGAAGAGGACTGGCTCTCAGCAGGTGCCGGAGAGAGCGGTTGTGAGAGGGCAATCAAAGCCACAAAACAGACAGAAGAAACCAGAAACACAATCAATCAAACTCCAAGTCCAGTGAACACAGACCCAGGCTCCTAGCCAATCAGAATGGACCAGCCTCAAATTTGAAACAGGAACTGTGAGACACACTTCCATACAGAACCTGAGGATGGCAGATGAGATTCTGCTGAAACGTTGCTACAACTTTAAAAGCACTACAATGACGTGGGATAATAACATATTTAAGTTTTCGCGGGTACTTACATGTGTGCTGTTCAGCTTCCTTCGGTATTATCCCACGTCATTTGTAGTGCTTTCAAAGTTGTAGCAACGTTTCAGCAGAATCTCATCTGCCATCATCAGACTTTCTGTATGGATGTGGGTCTCACAGCTTTTGTGTTCAAATTTGAGACTGGCCTATTTCTGACTGGCTGGGGAGTTGGTCTGTGTTCACTGGACTTGGAGTTTGATTGATTGGTGTTTCTGGTTCCTTCCTGTCTGTTTTGTGGCTTTTGATTGTCTGGCAACACTCTGTTCCTTTGTTGAACGGCCTTTCAGTGCAGCTTGGCTTCGTGTGAAAGGACAGCTGCTATCCATTAGGAAGCCATGTTACACCTGGTGCCTGGTTGGGGGGGTGTTCGAGTTGGAGGCATCAGAGGGAGTCTGTTTGTGCTCAGGTGTTTGCCTGGTTTGTGGGTGGAGACTCTTCTATTTTGATGAGTGCAGGCTTCCAAATGATTGACAGTCTGCTGGAATCATCTCTTCTATTCTGCTTTCAGGTCTTTTTTCAATCTCTTATGGCTTCTCTGATGATTCTGTGGCTGGGGTTTTCTGTAGTGGCTAGGGTTTTAGTGCCATTTGAAGTTGATGTTGTGATCTGTGGTTTTCATGTGTTGGACTAGTGAGGATGTGTTGTTCCAGCTTTTTACTGCATTTTTGTGTTCATCTAGGCGGGTACTTATTTCTTCTATTGGTCTGTCCAATGTATGTGGCCGGGCATGATGTACAGGAAACTTCGTATATGCCTTGTGTTTTCCAGGTCAATTTTATCTTTGGGGTTTTTAAGGATGGCTGCTATTTTTTTGTCTGTTTTGGAGGCAGTCTTATGTTGATGCCTGTGTAGTATCTTACTGATTTTTGTCTGTAGTACTTCTTATGTAGGGCAGGACAGCTGTTTCCATAGGTCTGTTGATCTTCTAGGTCTCTTGTTTAGTCTTGGTTGTGTTTTTGTGGATTAAGCTGGTGATTTTGTTTTTGTGGAAGCCGTTGGCTCTCAATATTTTAGCAGGGTGAGCATAGCTTCTAGTCTTATATGCTGTCTTGTCTGCCAGGCGTTTGGTTTTGCAGTATTAGTGTTTTGGCACACAGAATTTAATCTGTGCTGGTGGTGTGGATTGGGCGTTGAAGGTAGCAGTTGGTGTGTGTTTTCTTCTGGTATAGGCGGTGTGTCCTGAGTGGTGCCATCTGTTTTTTTGTAGATGAGTATAATACTAGGAATGCGTAGTTGTTTGTTTATTTCCGTTTCCATCGGTGAACTTTGATTTTGGGTGTGTGCTGTTTAGGATGTTGTTGGAAATTGTTTAGGTTTTTCTTTTCCCATGGGTCCAAAATCACAAATGTGTCATCGATGTATCTTAGCCATAGTTTGGCGTTTGTGTGCTTGGCCATTTAGCCAGGGCTCTGGATAAATTCTTCCCATGAACAGCTTGCAATGACGATAAGAGTGCGTGATCCCATAGGGGCCTCCTTCAATTTGCTTGTATCTTTGTCCTCTGTATATGAAATAATGCTGTTGGTTAACAGATGTTCTGTTTAGTTCCATGAGGTGTTTTAGCTGCGAGTTGCGTAATTTATTTTTTGCATGATTTCAAGAGTTTCTTTTAATTGGGACTTGAGAATATTGAAACCACGTCGAAACTTACAGGGCAGATCTTTCTTGTTCCACGCTGTAGATCTTGGATCATTTCTAAGAAGTTGGGGGATATTGAGTTTTGTACATATGAAGCTGTTGCGTTTCAGCATGCGCTGTAGTGTTTTACTAAGCTGTTTTTTTTTTCCTTTAGCTACGGTTTTGTAATGGTGCCCTCCTATGGAGCTGACTATGCGGTCTGAGAGGTATGCCTTCTTTGTGTATATTTTGGCTCCTGAGGCCCCGTATTAATTTGGCGGCATCTAGAAGATTTTTTCTCCTTGGGGCATTAATCGTTCTGTTGGATTTTCTTTGCTTATGTGGGCTTGGTTATATACTTAAAAGCACTTACGCATGATGTGGGATTAATGACGTGGGATGAGATTCTGCCTGAAACGTTGCTGCAACTTAAAAGCACGTGCAATGACATGGGATAATACCGAAGCGAAAGATGAACTGCATCATGTAAGTACCCGCGAAAACTTTCAAAAAACATATATATATTGCTGTTCAGCTTTCCTTCGGGTATTATTACCACGTCATTGTAGTGCTTAAAGTTGTTAAGCAACGTGTTCAGCAGAATCTCATTCTGCCATCATCAGGCTTCTCCTTACTGAGTTTGTATTGTGGGTCAATGCTTATCCACAGTCGCCCGCTTTTTTAAAATTTGAGGCTAGGCCTATTGCTGTGCCAGCGCATGTTTTTTTTCTACATCCTGACTGGTTGGGAGTCTTGCCGTCTGTGTTTATTGGCACTTGGAGTTGATTGATTTGATGTTTCTGGTTTCTTCTGTCTGTTTTGTGGCTTATGATTGGCTGGCAACACTCTGCTTCCTGTATTGGAGGCCTTTCAGTGCAGCTTGGCTTTCCGCGTGTGAAAGGACGGCTATTATTTATTAGGAGCGAGGTTTCAATCTGGATCTCGGTGCCTGGCTGGGGTGTGTTTGACTGGAGGTATCAGGGGGAGTCTGTTTGTTGCCCAGGTGTTTGCCATGGCTTGTTGGTGTGGAGATCTTTTCTATTTGACGAGTTGCAGGCTCCAAATTTACAGTCTGGGGAATTCATCTCTTCCTAATTCATGCTTTTCAAGGTCTTTTTTCCAATCTCTATGGCTTCCTCTGATGGATTTTCTGTGGCTGGGGTTTTTCTATAGTGGCTATGCGGTTTATAGTGCCATTGAAGTTGATGTTGCTGACCTGTGGTATTTCATGAGTTAGCGCAACTAGGAGGAGGTGTGCTTCAGCTTTTATTACTGAATTTTTGTGTTCATCCAGGTGAGTAATTCTTCTTCTATTGGTACTCTGTCCAATGTATGTGGCCGCATGATGCACAGGCCAATTCGTATATGCCTTGGTTTCCAAGGTCAAATTTTATCTTTGGGTTTCTTAAGGATGGCTGATTATTTTTTGTCTGTTTTGAAGCAAGTCATTATATGATGCTATACTATACTGATATTTGATCTGTACGATACCTCACTATATGAATAGAGACAGGACAGACTATTTCACATAGCGATCTGTTGATCTTCATAGTTCTCTATTATGTCTTAGATGTCGTATTATGGGATCAAGGCTGGTAGAATTTATGATTATTATGAACACCCACAAGATACTAGAAATATCCCCTTGATAAATGGACATGCCAGAATAGAACTACTTAAATGGAACAGAGCTAACCGGAATAATTTGCTGCATTACAATTTACCATAAAGTTTAACTTATAAATATAGCTTGTTCCAGATTGGAGGCTTAAATGTAAAGTATATATCAATAAGATTCCAGTTTCAGATCATGGAAAGCTCCCAACTAACATAAGAAACGAAATGAAATCTACATTATCTCATCCTTATTGCTTTATTAGGTAGACAAATACAGCACGTGGAACGCTAACTACTGAAATTCTTTAATTTACAGTTTAATTAAGATTGCATCATTACGACTATCTTTTACCACAGAAGTAACTTTCACTAAAACCAACACTCTTCTGCGACCCAAGAACCAATTAATTAACAATTCAACTCCCAATACAAAGCCAGTGCGAGAGGCAGAGCCTATTCTAACGCTTCACAAAAAACCATCTTCTCTCTAAAAAAAAAAAGA
>BHFT01045932.1:0-18035 GCA_004320025.1 Laticauda laticaudata | reverse complement strand
TCCCCCCCCCCCCAGCACGTGGCTGTGGCTCTGGTGTCTACAGGCATTTGTGTAACCACAGCGGCCCCCCACCCCGCACCCCCTCTGCTTCGACGGGTGGATCTTGGCAAGGTGCTGTGGCTCAAGAGCCGAGCGCTGTTCTTTCCAGAGAGGAAAAAAAATCTGCTCTTTGTGAAGAGAAATCAAAGCGACGCAGCAAAGCAAAAAGTTTGGCAAGGCTGGAGAAAGGAGAGGAACTTCCCACGGGGGAATGCGGCTCCCCTCGAGTAAAGGCTTTGGGTTTATTGGGCTTATTCCTCGCCCGTTCATTCCTCTCGGGGCTCTTTGCGTTTGGTTGCTGCAGACTTTTCATGACCCAACTAGGCCATGTCATCAGTGCTGTGCTGTGGTGCTATGGGTTCAGCTTAGCCAAAATACTACTGCTTGTACACAAGTAGTCCTTGTTAGTGCACAGTACTACTACACCTGTACTACTTGAACAGCCCTCAATTTATGACCTCAATACGTGAGTTCTAGTCCCACTTTAGGTATGAAAGCCGGCTGGGAGACTTTGGGCCAATCACCACCCCTCCTCCTCCTCCTCCTCCTCCTCCTCTTTGCAAAACGCCTTCTAGCACTCATGATGTTTCCTAGTTGGATCATGAAACCTTTCAAGAAAACCACCAAGGTCAGAGAGCACCATGAGACTGGGCAGCCATTTGTCTGAAATGGGAGCAGGGGGCTAGACTAGAAGACCTCCAAGTTACCTTCCAGCTCTATTCTCCCTCTCCTACTCTTCCTACTCCCTCTCTGTCTCTTTCTCCCTCCCCTTCTCCTCCTTCTTCTTCTCCCTCTAATTTCTCTCCCTCTCCTTCACAAGGCAGAATCGGAGAGGGAGAAAAGTCGTACTCAGGCAGCCTCCCCTTCCATGGGGCTGCCATCCATACCGTATCCTGTTGGGAGGTTTCCATAGCTACTTGGGAGACCTTGGCAACCAGGCGCCTATGGGGAGGGGTGGTGGTGCTCAGGGCCTCCATGTGCGCTGAGCACATGTTTCATAACTCCGATAAGAATAGCCGCATGGCACCTTCGCACTCAGGGGCCTTTCACTGCCTTCAGGGAGGGAGGAAGGTTGGCAGGAAGGAAGAGAACCTCTCGGGCTCATCTCTCCAATCCCGGGAGAACCACCTGCGGCCCAAGCAGCCTCCCCAGGTAGCATGGCACACCTGTTCCTCTTCTGTCTTCACAGCCCTTTTTCTCACTTCCCTCCTTCCTGTTGACATTGCCAATTACGATCCCCTTGTTCACCAACAATTATCATTATTATTATTATTGTTGTTGTTGTTGTTGTTGTTGTTGTGGTGGTGGTGGTGGTGGTTGTGGTTGTGGTTGTGGTTCCTGCAGGATGAGGGTGTTTGTACCAATAAAGAATATTTATAGCTCAGGGTCAAAAGGTGAGGTCCTTGGTGCTCTCTGAGTTTGGTGGGGAGTTTTTTGCAGATATTTCATGACCCAACTAGGTAACACCATCACTGTTAGCCCTGTAGCACTGATGTTGTTCCCTAGTTGGGTCCTGAAACGTCTGCAAAGAACCACCAAGCTCAGAGAGCACCAAGGATCCCACTGTCTTCCACCACCACCACCACCACCTCTTCCTCCTCCTCCTCCTCCTCCTCCTCTGCACAAACTCTCCTCCCTTCCAGCATGTTCCCGAGTTGGGTCATGAAAAGTCTGCAAGAAAATAACCCAGCTCAGAGAGCACCAAGCATTTCAACCCAGAGCTACAAAGATTCTCTTGATTGCATCCAGTCTGTTCAGTAGATCCTGTGTTTTATGTTCCAATTTGGGATAGATCTGCTTTGATCTCTTCAGCTCAGTGTTGTGCAAAAGCTCAGACTGCTTTTATCTGCAGAGAAAGATGGTGGATAAATTAAGCAAATAGATGTTAGAAGAAAAATCCAGGTCCACTTCCAGGCTAGGAGAAAGGCGCTGGAAACAAAATGGAGGCTGATTGGAAAGAAGGTTTATTGATGAACAGAATGAGATTGTGCAGCTCTGGGGCATCTGACAAAATGGAGTTGAGAGTCGGGTTTTTTTTTATACTTTTCTTGAATCCTGTGGGGTCATGGCTGGCTCTATGGGCAAAGGGCAAATGCAAATCCTAGGTGTTTGTCTGAGCTAATCTTGTCAGCCTTTGGCTTGCCTAATTGTGTTGCTTTTCTGGAGTCTCCATCTGACCCAGTCTTTCTGAATGGGTTACCCCATTTGCAGGGAGATTGGGGCTGGTGATGATTTTTTTCCCCATTTCTCCTTTAGGGGAAATATTCTATCCTGCCTGTTTTTTTTAATATTCCCCAAAATATTTCATTCTCTAGGAGGGCGGGTGGGTGTTTATTTTCTACATTATTATGGTTGGTCCCACAATCAGCCAGATGTTTAGACTGGATATGACATTTTTATCTACCCTTCCAGTCCTTCCCAAGGACCTGGGAGATGAAGATATGGATGTTAGGTGGTGTTAAAAGTCTCGTGGCAGGATGGAAGCTGCTCCCAGTCAGGTCAGCTGTCTTATTACATTTAGTTCCAGCTCCAATCAGCGATGGCTTCTGCGTGCGAATTTGGGGATGAAAACCTGCCAATCTCCACTTACAAGTGAATTGATGGAGGGGTGTCCTGAAATTTGCACAAAAAGGAAATAGGTGTTAATTTGATTAATTTAATCAAGTGGAAGGCTACCCCTTATCAGAGGCATCTTGGGTAAAGAGTAGGAATGCCCAAACCAATCGCCTTGTGATGAGGTTCCATGCAGAAAACCCAATCAAACCTGGGTTGTTTTCTCCCCTGCAACCCTAAGTTCTATACCTGCAATAAATTTGTGTTCTTTTTGTGTTGTGCAGGTCACCTTCAAGAAGTGAGGGGAGCTGAATGTCAACTAAAAAAAAATACTCCTTTGGTCTTTTTAGTTGCCAGCAGAAAGGGGGGGNTGTCAACTAAAAAAAAATACTCCTTTGGTCTTTTTAGTTGCCAGCAGAAAGGGGGGGGGGGAAAGCAGTGCATCCCTTAAATGCCTCAGATTTTGCTTTGGCAGCCAAAACTGTTGGCACGCAAGATTATTACTGGAGAGCCTAATTGATGACTCTTGGCTATGGATGTGTCCCATTGGAGAATATACATCTATGGGGTGGAGGGAAGACCAGGGTCAAGGAGGAAATGAATGATGTGTCTTAGAGTCGGCTGCACCCAGCTAACACCAACATGGCCACTCCGACTAAGTAAATCTTTTTTTTTACTCTGAGAGATGCGGTTAGAGACTTAAGATTTGAATGGGGGTGGATTTGTTGGAGCCCTGACAAAAGCTTTGCTCTTTTTCCTTTTTTTTTAAATTTCCCCTCCTTGTTTTGCTGCCTGGGTAGGAACCACTTTTGGGATTCTCCGGAGTTTTTGTTCTCTAGATGGCATTTTACTATCCTGAGTATTTTGGAGGCCATTCTGCAAATGAGATTTTTTTTTCTGTGCCGGAAGAATTAGAAATAAATTAAATTTAGTGCGGACACCCAAGGTAGTTGATTTCTGTCTTGGCGGCAATTGAAGGGCATCCTCTGGTTTTCTCCTAGAATTACCAAAATTGCCTTAAGAGGGTCCCAAGGTGTATTTTCCAGGAGGCACCTGGACTTTCTGGGTTTTCTTTGAAGATGTTTTGCTTCTCATCCGAGAAGCTTCTTCAGCTCTGACTGGATGGTGGAGGATGGAAGGATTTACACTCCTTGCAGATAGCTGGTTATTTGCATCCTTTTTAGAGGGTGGCTGAGGCCACTTGGAGGTTTGTCTTTGTCCTCAGGATCACCTGAGTGGCGCAAATGGTTCCTGTAGTCTGCAATTTTCCCTCTGGGAATCCATTCCTACTCCCACACTGTTCCAAGGATGTTCATCCCAAATTACATAGCTAAAAGTCTGTAATTCTCAGTCCTCCAGGTCAAAGGTGTTTTTTTCAAAGAGGCAACTGGACTTTCTTGTTTTTTTGAAGGAGTATGAACAGATTTCCAGAGGAAAAAAATTGCAGACTACAGGAACCATTTGCAATCTTCAGGTGACTCTGTGGACACAGACAAACCTCCAGGTGGCCTCAAGGACTTTCTAAAAGGATGCAAATGACCAGCTGCCTGCAAGGAGTATCAATCCTTCCCTTCCCCACCACCCAGTTAGAGCTGAAGAAGCTTCTTGGAGGAGAAGCAAAACCTCTTCAAAGAAAAACCAGAAAGTCCAGTTGCCTCAAAAAATTCACTTATGACCAGTCCTCATACTTATGACCATCTCAGTCATAAGACCGTCCCCACAGTTACATGATCAAAATTTAGGCGCTTGGCAACTGGCAGTTATATACCATGGTTATAGCATCTCGTGTCATGTGTTCACTGTTTCCGACCTTCCCAGCTGGCTTTTGGCAAGCAAAGTCAACGGGGGGAGAGGAAGCTGGATTCGCTTAATGGCCAGATGATTCACTTAAGAATGGCAGTGTTTTGCTTAACAACTCTGGCGGAAGAAAAGGTCATAAAATTGGACATGGGATGGAAATTCATGTCCCAGTTATGGTCATAAGCAGAGGACTAACTCCAGATGCCTTCATGTGTTGGTCTACAGCTCACATCAAGGTGGAAGAACATTGGCTTACGTTGGCTGGGGACCATGGGAGAGGTAGTCCAACCTAGCTCATGTGATGACCTGGGCCGTGACACAAAAATAACCAAGTCAAAGAAATAGAGTAAAGTTCCTTTAATGCCTCCAACTTGGTCCCAATGTCCAATTATCTTTGGCTGGAACTCTTAAAGAAAACAGTTTATGGAGGGAATAAATGCCGTCCGCACCCAAAGTAAAGTTAATTCGAAATAAAAAAATCCAACACAAACCACACTGAAGGAGTTATTATGGCAGGCAAGGATGAGTAATTGTAGACTTCTACCAGATAACGCAGCCACCCTAGTTGGGAGGAAGCCAAAACACAGATAAGCTCCAACAAGAATAATGCATGCTTTGCTTCCAGCAACTTTGCCATGTGCAGTTTGTCCTTTTAAACAGTCTTTCCAGCTGCAGCCCATGAAGGGGATCAGGGCCCCTTCCTTCTCCGTAGACCACACCATTCACGTTTTTCCCTTATCTGCTCCTCCTTGCGTGCCTTAGGATGCAGAGGGGGTGGGCCTGGGTCTTCCTCTGAATGCCCAGCCGGCCTGAGCCCTTCCCCAGTTTTCTCCACAGCCGCCGGAGCCACACTCCCACTCCCTCTCCGCTGTTCCTCCTCTCCCTTGGGATCAGACTCCAACAGGGGCACCACAGCTCAATAGGCGAGAGGGGGAGAGCTGAAAGGCATGGATTTCTGGGAAATTTTGGCCAGAAAACAATGACCCTTCAATCAACCAAGTGATTGACATCTCAGCCACCTTCTGACCTGCAGTTGCACAGATGGCCTCTAGAGGGCGCCCATGCTCATCAGCCTAACTTTTCATGCCTGTTTTTTCTTTTTAAAAAGTGATTTTTAATTAAGCCTTTTACTTACAACAGGCCTTAAAAATATGGAAGAAATAGTGCTCTTGGGCCCGAATGGAGCCAAATGAAGTCTTTTTTCTTAAAAAAACAACAACAACAACAACTCCCAGCAATAATGTTTGTGTTAAAAAGCTGGTCTTTTTTTCCTTTCTTGCACACAGCATGTCTTTTCATAGCTGGGTTTATGACCCACTAAATGGGGAAAACAATCTGCTTCAAGGAATCATGTCCCAAAAGGAAGCCCACTTTTTCACTGGGAACCTTCGCTCTCTTAGGGACAAAGGAGAAAAGATGATGGAGGAGACAATAAAATAGAATAAAGTGTAGAATAGATCATGCCGCCTGGGGAATTCTGGGAGCTGAAGTCCCCAAATGATGCTGTCTAGGGAATTCTGGGAGTTGTGTAGACTGAGGGCAAATGCTCTCTAGGGCAGTGTTTTTGAACCATGACCAATTTCAGAGGATGGACTACATCTCCCCGAATCCCCCAGCCTCCTTAGGCAAACGGTTCGGCCCCACAAGTCTGAGAAGCGATCCGAATCCTTCCTGAAGGACTTCCTGGTCTGCAGCAGACCCTGAGTTTTCTCCTCACTGCTATGTTTTGTGTGCCCCTGGAGCAGTGGTGGGATTCAATTTTTTTAACTATCACTCCTGTGGGCGTGGCAGGGAAAGGATATACTGCAAAATCCCCCTTCCCTCCCCACCCCACTAGCCTACTTTCCAGCTCCGTTCTCCTGGGCAGGGCAACCAAAGGAGACCCAGCTGAGCAGCTGGGACTCGATGGGAGGCAGAGGAGAGATTGGGTAGGTGGGGCCACTCAGAGGTGGGATTGCCCGGCTCTCCCAACTACTCAACATTTCCACTACCAATTCTCCAGAACCGGTCCAAACCAACCGGCTGAATGCCTCCTCTGTGCTGGAGATGGGCTGTGTCACCGCCGTGTGCATTTCTGATTCCAGGTCCCAGGCTGGCCTGGTTCTTTGGGGAGGAGCGGTGGGATCATCGACTTCTCGGAAAGAGAGAGAGAGATGGGGGGGGGGAGGGAGCNAGAGAGAGAGAGAGAGGGGGGGGGAGGGAGCTTGGCCGCATGGCTGATCCCTCCCCCGCCACGTACTTAGGCCACAAGTACAAAAGGCTTCCGGAGGTCACTTGCAATGCAGAGCCCCAAAGCGCCTTCCTCGAACTGACGGGCAAAGCACGTGCCCGGGGATCTAACTACCCCACCAGACAGCAAGCGAAGAGACCTCAGCCAGGTTGTGGTGGGATTCTTAGGCCGGCTAGCAATAGCCGAACCGTTTCGGCAGCTTCTTGTTCTCTTCTGATGCCCACCCCCGACTGGGTTGTACCTAGACCAGGGGGCTCTCTGAACTTGGACACTTTAAGACTGGCGGACTTCAGCTCCCAGAATTCCCCAGTCAGCCACCTCAACTCCCAGAATTGCCCGTGTCTGGGGAATTCTGGGAGCTGAAGTCCGCCAGTCTTAAAGTGGCCACGTTTAGAGTCCCCTGACTGAGAGCAGAAGGAGGTGAGAAAGAAAAAGTTTTGGTGTCCCAACCATCTCCCACCTTTAAGCCTGGATGCAGCAGTTGGGGTGACACTCTGCAGGTGAGAAGCCAAAAGAGAAAGAACAGAATAGAATCACAGAGTTGGAAGGGACCTTGGAGGTCTTCTAGTCCAACCCCCTGCTCAGGCAGGAAACCTATATCATTCCAGACAAATGGCTCTCCAGTCTCTTCTTAAAAACCTCTAGTGTTGGGACTTCCACAACTTCTGGTGGCAAGCAGTTCCACTGGTTAATTGTTCTCACTATCAGGAAATTTCTCTTTAGTTCCAAGTTGTTCCTCTCCTCGATTAATTTCCATCTGTTGCTTCTTGTCCTGCCTTCAGTCCCAGAGGCCCGGAGAGGCTTCTCCTCCAACAGAAAAGGGAGAGAAGGAAAGAGGAAGAAAAAAGAAAGAGAGAGTGAGAGGGAAATAGAGAGGGGGGAAATAAAGAGGGAAGTGAGTAAGAAAGAGAAATAAGGGGGGGAAAGAGGAAGAGAAAAAGAAAAAATAACAAAGAGTGAGAGAGACTGAAAGAAAGAGACAAGGAAATAAAAAGAGTAGAGTAAGTGAGAAAGAGAAGGGGAGGAAAAGAGAGGAAAAGAAAGAGAGTGAAAGAGATGGAAATAGAGTAGAAAGAGTGACAAAAAGGAGAAAGAGGAAGAGGAAGAGAAAGAGAGACCGAGTGAGAGACTGAAAGAAAGAGACAAGGAAATAGAAAGATTGGAGTGAGTGAGAAAGAGAAGGGGAGGAAGAGAGACGAAAAGAAAAAGAAAGAGAGAGTGAAAGAGAGATAGGAAAACAGAGTGGAGAGGGTGACAAAGGAGAAAGAGAAAGAGAGAGGAAGAGAGAAAAAAAAAAGAGAGAGCGAGAGAGAGAGAGAGAGAGAGAAGAGGTCGAGCATATTTATGCAAGGTTACTGGGACATGGATGCAGGACAAAGAACCTTGAATTCATTCCAGAATTTGGGGGTGGGATCCCTCCAGCATGGCTGGACTGTCAGCATCTTGGCAAGTGGTTGGTCCAAGAGATTTATGGCCGGGCAGATGCAATTAAATGGTGGCTCAGAGACGTTATTTGGATGTTCCAGCGTGCATTCGAGATGAAGACGGTTAACGAGTTTTGGCCTTTTCCATTCCTGGATTTTGGGAATCTGTCCACTTCGTAGAACCTGAGAACAGTTTGTAAAGCAAGAGTAATACCCTGTTTCCCTGAAAATAAGACCCTGTTTTATATATTATTTTGCCATCAAAAAAAGGCACCAGGTCTTATTTTGGGGGGACGTTCTCCACTGACTAACCTCACTTGCGCATGTCACCCCTGGCCTCTTTTTCACTGTCCAAGGCCTTCGGGAACTTCTTCTGCAGCCGGCAAGCCTTCCCTGAAGGCCTCTGCAGCCCATAACAGAGCTCTGGATCGATCCAGAGCTTTGTTCTCAGCTCCAGAGGCCTTCAGGAGAGCCTGGCCAGCCTTGCCAGCTGCAGAAGAAATGGGCCAGCCAGGCAGGTGTTGAGGGGGGGTGCGAGGCCTGTCCAAAGGTAGTAGGGCAGCTCCACTCACCCCATTCCCATCCTAGCTTAATTTTTACTCCTCTACTCTGGAACGGGTGGGATCTTCATTAGGGCTTATTTTGGGGGTAGGGCTTATATTGGGCACACGTGGAAAAATCAAGCTAGGACTTACCTTTCAGGGTAGGTGGTATTTTCGGGGAAAGGGCGTGCTGATGCAACTGTCTTCAAGCGTGGGAATCTTGCAGTACCATTTTGCCTAACACAATATTTCTCAACTGTGGGAACTTTAAGAGGTGTTGGACATGCTGGCTGCTTGGGGAATTCTGGGAGTTGAAGTCCACACCTCTTAAAATTCTCACGGTTGAGAACCACTTTTGAAAACACCTCTTGGAAGACAATCAACCCCGCATGGTTTTTGCAAAAAAATTTCCCAAAGGGGAATTTGTTGTTCATTTGTCGCACAGTAGATACATTTGCATTTCATTGCAAAACTAAACTAATTTTTATCATCTCAGCCCGAATTTATCTATCCTTCCAAACACATGCAAAACTCAACTCAATCTACAGAACGGCAGCATGCACAGGATGAAAGATTTTCCATTCCCAAACCTGGAAAAATACAAACCATCTGGATGACGATATTACCCCCAAACGGCATCTGATCCAGCCATCCCTTAGTACAACAACCCTGCAGAGACTACCACGACATACAATCCCAATTGGGAGCAGGATTTCTGCTTCCAAGCAAGGCAGTAATTAAAAGTGAGAATACTTTTTAACATCACCTTTCTGCATCCTTTTTAACGTCAGCAAGTGTCACTGCCGTTGCAACTTTGAACTTTTTACTAAATCAGTCATCTAATGGTCTCTATGGAAACTAATCAAGGAGAGAAGCAACTTGGAACTAAGGAGAAATTTCCTGACAGTCAGAACAATTAATCAGTGGAACAATTTGCCTCCAGAAGTTGTAAATGCTCCAACACAGCCATTTGTCTTAATTGGTGTAGGGTTCCCTGCCTAGGCAGTGGGTTGGACTAGAAGATCTCCAGGGTCCCTTCCAACTCTGTTATTCTATTCTGTTCTATTCTGTTCTATTCTATTCTATTCTATTCTATTCTATTCTATTCTATTCTATTCCATTCATTATATTCTTCCATATTTCTATTATATTCTGTTACATTCCCTTCCCTTCCCTTCCATTTATGTTCCCTATTCTATAGTTTATATTCTACTCTATTCTATATGAGACTTCCAGTTGGTTAATCATCAAATGATTTTTTTTTGTTCTTTTTTTGGCAACAAGTACAGATTATCACCTGTAAGAGTCACCTTGCAGGGGAGACACAGTTAAAATTTAATAAAATAAAATAAAAACATGCTTTGTGACTGTGGGTTTGGAACACAGGCCTCTGGTGGCTTTGAGGAGTTGATGACTCCTTGCCTTGTATCCACCCCCAGAAAAGAGGTTAATTCCATAACAGGGTTAAGTCCCCGTCGAGCTCAGATTCTCCAGAGAAAAGGCCCTAATGCGAATGCCGTCTGTATCGTTCTCTCCTGCCTCTTAATTGCCAAATTAAATAAGTGCCTTGCCCTGTGCCAGTCTCTGGCTTCATTGATCCTCAGACCAATCAATTCGCTCCGGTGTAACTTTCAACACTAATTGCCCCGATGATTTCCCATTGGATAGAAAAGAAAAAAAAATAGGGGGGAAAACCCCCCACAGCCTCAGGTTGGCCAAGGTGTGTATGTGTGTGTGTGTCACCTCGGCTGGAACTTTCCAAAGAAATTAGGGCATGAAAGGAGGCAAAAGAAAATTAACAACGCTGAGCTGTTGAAACGAAATTGAAGGAAGAAGGGGGATTCCCTTCCTAATGGGCAGTTGCTGAGGGTCAAAGGATCAGAATGCAAGCCATGATCAACACAAGGCTTTAATGGGGTGGCTTTGGGGGTGTAGGTCTCTCCCATGTCTTCATTTGTGGGGTTCAGTCTTAAGACATAGGCAGGGTTAACCTAGAAGAGTGGATCAACCATTGAGCAATTAACATGTATGGAGGTCTTAAGACATAGCTTATTAGGGCTGGAAGGGACCTTGGAGGTCATCTAGTGCAACCCCCCACCCAAGTAGGAGATCCTCCACCATTTCTGACCAGTGATGGTCCAGTCTTTTCTTAAAAACCTCCATGTTGGAGCAGCCACAACTTCTGTTGGCAAGCAGTTCCACTGGTTAATTGTTTTAACTATATATATATCAGGACATTTCTCCTTCGTTCCAAGTTGCTTCTACTCCTTGATGAGTTTCCACCCGTTGCTTCTTGTCCTGCCTCCAGGGGCTTTGGGGAATAGAGTGACCCCTCCTCTTCCTTGGGGCAGCCCCTCAAATACTGGAACGCTGCTACCATGTCACTCCTCATTCCTTCTTTTCATTAAACTAGACCTATCCAAGATTCTAAGATACTATAACAGAAAAAAACCTGAATCGCACAATTGGAAGGGACCTTGAAGGTCTTCTAGTCCAACCCCTTGCTCGAGCATCGAGCATGTCAGAAAAATGGTTGTCTAATCTCTTCTTAAAAGCCTCCAGTGATGGAGAACCCACAACTTCTGTTCCATTGATTAATTATTCTGACTGTCGGGAAATTCCTCCTCAATCCCAGGTTGCTTCTCTCCTTGATGAGTTTCCACCCGTGGCTTCTTGTCCGGCCTCCAGGGGCTTTGGAGAAGAGGGTGACCCCTTCCTCTTTTTTCTGGCAGCCCCTCAAATATTGGGAGGCCGCTGCCGTGTGCCCCATAGTCCTTCTTTTCATGAAAAGAAGGCAGATCCAAGATTCCAGGATAATCTTCTTGATGTCCTCCAGATGTCCTGGATTTCAACGTTGGAACCCTAAATTAGCACCAGAAGAGGGAAGCCTGGATGAGCCCAACGCAACCCTTTATAATTGCAAAGGTGATGTGTGGTTCTTCTTACCTTCCCCTGATGTGGCGGTGGAGACGCCTGGCATCTGGGATGGTTTTCCACGGGGATTAGAGAAATTTTATTTACCGCAACTTTACAGAAGTAAAACCCCAGAAGTACAAATCTCACTATCTCACCGCCGGCATGAACAGAACAACAGAGTTGGAAGGGACCTCGGAGGTCCTCTAGTCCAATCCCCTGTTTGAACAGAAGAGTCTATCCCAATGGTTGTCCAGTCTCTTCTTAAAAACCTCCAGCGATGGAGCAGCCACAACTTCAAGTGGCAAGCTGTTCCACTGGTTAATTGTACTCACTGTCGGGAAATTTCTCCTTATTTTTTTTTTTAATATTTATTGACTGTTTCCTAGTAGGATTTGATTGCTTTTTGTATCCTATGAGTATCATTAAGTGTTGCACCTGATGATTCTTGACTCTTGACGAATGTATTTCTTTTTCTTTTATGTGTGCTGAGAGCATTTGCACCAAGACAAATTCACTGTGTGTCCAATCACGCTTGGAAAAAATTCTATTCTATTCTATTCTATTCTATTCTATTCTGTTCTGTTCTGTTCTGTTCTGTTCTTTATTCTATTCTGTTCTTTGTTCTATTGTTTATACTATTCTATTTTATTCTTAAGTCTATTCTATTCTTTATTCTTTATTCCACTCCACTCCACTTTGTTCCATTCTATTCTGTTCTATTCTGTTCTGTTGTATTCTATTCTATTCTATTCTATTCTATTCTATTCTTTTAAAGACCAGAATCCAGTGGGTTCTTTATCACTTTTTGTCAGCTTGTATCAGCAAATCAGCTTTTAATGCTCGAAGGATGCCGAACGTAGCAAGGGCAGGCTTGGTTTTATAAAATATTTTCTGTCTGGATTATTCTATGAGGCCCCTAAAGAAGCCAGTCATTTGGCCAGACACAAATGGCAGGGATTGAAAATCAGGGTTACCTGATAGTCACAAATTAATAAATAAATATGCAAGCTCTTCCAGTCACTCAAGCTGATGTTTGGCACAAGACAGTTGCTAGGCTCGTATATATATATATATTGATTATTTTCTGACAGGACTATCCGTCTTCCGGGAGAATCGATGGTCCCACCCGATGTAGCACACAGAAAATAATAAAAATTATGGTTAAATAAATAATAAAACGGAAGGCTTGGGGCAGGAAGCTTCCCCCTGTCTGCATTTACAAGCAAGATTGATGGCTGGAGGCCTGAGTGGGAGGGAGAGGATGATGGGTATTTGCTAACAAACTGGAGAATCAGTTTAGTGTAATGGTTAAAGTGCTGGTCTAGAAACCAGGAGACGGTGAGTTCTAGTCCTGCCTTGGGCATGAAGGCCAGTTGTGTGACTTTGGGCCAATCTCCAGAATTCAGGGAATTCTAGTCTCACTTTAAGTTAGCTGGGTGACTTTGGGCCAATCCCCAGGAGACGGTGAGTTCTAGTCTTGCCATAGGATGCAAGCTTGGTGGGTGATTTTGGGCCAATCCCCAGGAGACGGTGAGTTCTAGTCCTGTCTTAGATATGAAAGCTTGGTGGGTGAGTTTGGGCCAGTGACCATGAGATGCGGAATTCTAGTGCCACCTGAGGTATAAAAGCTCGCTGGGTGAGTTTGGATCAATCACCAGGAGACAAGGGAATTCTGTTTCCACCTTCGGCATGAAAGCTTAGTTGAGTGACTTTGGGCCAATCACTCTCTGAGTCCAACTCACCTCGCAGGGTTGTTGTAGTCGGGAAAGTAGAAGAAGGAAGGCATGTGACACTTGGCTGAGAATGTAACCTGAGTAAAACATTTCAAGAGTCTCTTCCCTAATTCACAGAAAAGGTAAGGAGAAGGAAACGAGCCTTCAGACAAGCAAGAGTCTCTGTCTTTAGCATTACAATAAAAGTAGGCACTACTTTCCTCGTCTGGTCCCCCTTGCAGGGCTGAGAGACCCCTTCCTCCTTCAACAACAGCACACTCCTCTGTTGGGGAGCTTTTTCATTCATTTTTCATTCTGTTGGAAACAGCCTTCCTGCAGCTTCAATTTAAGATTTGGTGTGTCCCGCTTTCTGGGAGAAAGATGGCTTAAATCTTGGTTTTCTTCCTTAGAACTTCTTTTCAAGGCAGCCCCCTTCTTGCCTGTCTTTTCCAAGGCTGAACATCTCCAATCTTTCTGTTTTCGTTCTTCGCAGAACTTCTTTTCCAGCGCCCTCTTCCTCCTCACCTCTTCCCGTCTCCACCCCGCCTTCTCTCCCCACCCCCCTGATTCATGCACAATTGTGTAACCATTGACAAGCTGCCACCCACACTGTTCACAACTTGATAGGAGAAAACACACACATGCGTGGATGCTGAAACAGCTTTGAAAATTATCAGTATAATGCCGGGAGCTCTGGAGTGAGAAAGGCGACTTGAGGCCATCCAGCTCAACCCGTTGCTAGGGCAGGGTGTCAAATCGAAGCTTGAGTGACAGGAAGCTCCTCAGCCTCCGTTTTCCAGCAAAAGGGTGGGGGCCTGGCATCCCTCTTTTCTGTTGTCAGATTCCAATCAAGGAGAATATTTGAAGTTGAAATGAAGGCTCCTTGGTAACTCTCTGAGTTTGCTTGTTTTCTTGCAGACGTTTCATTTCCAAACTAGGTAACATCATCAATGCTGTTGTTACCTAGTTTGAGTCATGAAACGTCTGCAAAAAAACCAAGCGAGCTCAGGGAGCACCAAGGACCCCACAGTCGTCGTCCTCCCCCCCGCCTCTCTGCCAACCCCATCCTTTCTAGCACTGATGATGTTCCCATGTTGGGTCATGAAACATCTGCAAGAAAACAGCCAAGGACCCATCGTTGTTCTCCTCCTCCTCCTCCTCCCCCTCTCCACAATTCCACTCCTTTCTGATGATGATGTTACCTTGTTGGGTAATGAAATGTCTGCAAGAAAACCAGCCAGGTCAGAGAGCATTGAGGACTCCAGAGTCCTCCTCCTCCTTTTCTTCCTCTTCTTCTTCTTCCTCCTCCTCCTTGCCCCCCCTCCTCCTCCTCTCGACAAACTCCTCCTCCCCTTCCTTCTAGCACTGATAATGTTACCTAGTTGGGTCATGAAATGCCTGCAAGAAAATGATGACAGTGATCACATGACCCCAGGACAGTGCAACCATCATAAATACGAGTCACTTGCCAAGCATCTTTATGTTTGCTGACGTGGGGATGCTGCAAAGATTGCAACTGTGAAAAACGGTCATAAGTCACTTTGTTCAGGGCTGCTTCAACTTCGAACACTTCCTAAGTGAAGGGTTAAGTCAACAACTACCTAAAGTCCTGATTTGTGTTTACGACGGTTGCAGGATCTCTGGATCATGTGATCTTCCCAGCCGGCTTCTGACAAGCAAAGGGAATGGGAAAAGCCTAATTTGCTTAATGACCAGGTGATTCACTTAACAACCACATGATTCCCGTAACAACTGCATGGCAAAATTTGGCCCGGCTTACTTCACAACCGTCTCGTTTAGCCACAGAAATTCTCCGTTGCGGTCATAAGTCAAGGGTTTTCTGTGACGGGGAGCAAAAGCTGGCATGGCCACCACCGTCCTAGCAGTGGATTTTGCTCTTCCAATGGGCGTCGCAAATGGCAGATTGTTGCCTGAGTAAACCTGCTACTCGTAGGAGTTGGGGTTCAAGCCGCCTTTCGGAACGCTGGAGAATGGCTGATTGTGTTTGGAAAGGACAAAGGTTCCCACTTCCAATCTGTCTCCAAGGTAATTCCACACCAGCTATTCAAATCTGCCTCTCCTCTGTGTTCTTCTCCCACACGGGGAAAAAAAAGCGATTGTGAAGACACCTTGAGCCGTTGCTGAGAAAATGCGGCACTTAAACTTTATGACACAGAAAAGAGAGAGGCGGAGGGACCATCGGGGCTGTTTCTGTCGCAGGCTTTGACTTCTTCATTCTTCTCCCCCTCCGATCTTGAGATGGTGGATCTCAGAAGGGTTGGATGGGTGGATCTGACCTTATTTTATTTTATTTATTTGTCAATCGCTTGCAAGATGATAGGTAGAAGTATAAACATGAGTAAGAATACAGGAAATAGGTACAAATGAATGGGGACAATAGGACAGGGACGGTAGGCACCATGGTGCACTTATGCACGCCCCTTACAGACCTCTTAGGAATGGGGTGAGGTCAATAGAGGGTAGTTTGAGGGTAAAGGAGTGGGGGGTTAGAAGATGTAACAACAGAGTCAGTGCTAACCCTAACCTTCCCCAAGGATTATTTGGCCCATTTTATGGATCACATCCTGGGCCATGGAGCAGCTAAGAAAGGAAGGAGGGCGAAACAGCAAGAATAAATTCACATCAGACCTCTCCAGCATGGTCGTTATCCTTAACTCAAAGTTCTTGAGATGGTGTACTTCCAAAAGGTTGTGTGTTGACCCAAAGGGGTGTGGCACAAAGGCAACACAAAAGGAGTCCCTTTAATAGCTCCAACTTTGCCCCCAATGTCCTGGGGAGTTTACGAAAAACTCTCCCAGGAGCAGCCTTTGTCTGCAGAGAACCAAGTCCAAAATGTGGTCAACAAAAACTGTAATTATAAGTCCAAGCAAGGCAAAATGGGGTAATTAGTCTGGCAGGGCAGGAGAAAGAATTCCAGACGTGAAGGCACAGAAATAAAACACTGTTGGGAGAGATGCAGCACTCAGCATGCATCTCTTTTAAACTCTCTTCCCAACTGTGGTTAATGAAGGGAATCAGGACCCTTTCCTCCCCCATAAGCCATGCAACCTATGTTACTCCCTTCTCCGTTCCCCCCTGCGTGCCCTAGGATGAAGAGAGGGTGGGCCTGGGTCTTCCTCTCCCTTGTTCTATCTCTTCCCTGCTCTGCCCATCCGGACTTTGTCCTTCCCCAGTTCCCTCCACAGCCACACTCCCACTCCCTGTCAGCTGTTCGTCTTCTTCCTCAGATTCAGACTCTGACAGGGGAGGACAGGTTGGATCCAACCTTCCCCCAAGACTAATTGACCCATTTTATGGATTACACCATGAGCCTTGGAGCAACTGATGATGGAGGAAAAGGAAAACAGCAAACATAAATAAATTCATGTCAGATCTCCAGCATGGCCGCCATCCTAAACACAAAGATCTTGAGATGATGTACCACCAAAAGGTTGGATCCAACCTTCCTGAATGATTATTTGCCCCATTTTATGGATCACTTCTTGTGTCATGGAGCAGTTGAGGATGGAAGGAGAGGAAAACAGGGAGAATAAACTCACATCGGACCTCTCTGGCATGGCCACCACCCCCAATCCAAAGATCTTGAGATGGTGTAGCTTGGAAAGGAACAAGCCCAAGGTTATTTGCTCCATTCCCATGGAACACATCCTGGGCCATGAAGAAGCTGAAGAAGGAAGAATGGGAAAACAGGAAGAACAACAATGAAAAAATTAACACCAGACCCCTGGCATGGCCACCAATCTCCACTAGCTTGGGCCTCTTGGTGGCCATCTTCTTCTGATTCCTTAGCTTCTGGGAAGAATGGCCAACACAGGTCCAGCTCCATTCTCAGCCGAAACCTCCGAAACCTTGACATCTGTGGAGATCTGTGGATTTCAACACCCAGAATCCCCCAGCCAGCCAAGCTGAATAAAAGATGGGACTTCTACCTAACAATTCAGCAAAATTGAAATAAAATAAAAACCCAGGTGGCCGAGTGTGTGATGGCTCTAGTTTAGGTGGTAAAGATCACCCTGAAAAATGTGGCTTTTAAAATGCCAACCATCTGCTTGGAGATCTGTTTGCCCTGTGCCAGGGAAAAATAAAACATGTGAAAATGTCCCAGCGCCAACTCCGTCATTTGCCAAGGGGGGAAAAATAAATAAATCACAGTTTCCCTCTCGACAGGAGCAGCGAGAAAAGATGTTTCGGTTGTTCGTGGCAGATGTTGCACTTCCAAAAAAAATCACTGTATTTTATATTTTTATTTTTCTTTCGCCTAGGAAGGGCCTCCCGTTCCAGAAACGAGCAGAGACTCAGAAATTCTCCCATTTCTATTTTGATGGATTTTGATGGATTCCCTAATTCTTCCTTTTCCTCGATGGTTTGAACAGCTGCAAGACTCACAACTCTTTTTGCACACCACAGCATTCGCAATGCTGACCTCACCCCTTCCCAGAGGCAGCCTGGAACCGAAATGGCCACTGAAGGCTCCCTGCAGATAACGCATTTCTCCCCCTCCCTCCCCAAATCCCTTCGGCTGACACAAAATAACAGCATGTATTTGGTTGGGCTGTTTGTTTGTTTGTTTGTCTGTTTATTTATTTATTTTTGGAGGTTGGCGGGGGCTGCCACTCGTGTGACAGGAAGCCATTTAGCCTTTCGGATTAGAGAAAGTCCACGTGAATTTTGATCTACTTAACTGGGGGCCATTTGCCTCCCGATCCGAGCATCATCGCATTGCAATCTCTTCAACTGAACAAATTTGTTGAAAAGAAAAATGGATCTATCCATATCTATATCCATAACTATATCATTT